>SRMA01027084.1:0-104971 GCA_007224835.1 Danionella cerebrum | reverse complement strand
TCCCATTGATGCATTTCCATTATTCCATTGCTGCATATCCAGTGTCCCATTGATGCATTTCCAGTTTCCCATTGATGCATTTCCATTGTTCCATTGCTGCATATCCAGTGTCCCATTGCTGCATTTCCATTGTTCCATTGCTGCATATCCAGTGTCCCATTGATGCATTTCCAGTTTCCCATTGATGCATTTCCATTGTTCCATTGATGCATTTCCATTGTTCCATTGCTGCATATCCAGTGTCCCATTGATGCATTTCCATTGTTCCATTGCTGCATATCCATTGTTCCATTGATGCATTTAAATTGTTCCATTGCTGCATATCCAGTGTCCCATTGATGCATTTAAATTGTTCCGTTGCTGCATATCCAGTGTCCCATTGATGCATTTAAATTGTTCCATTGCTGCATATGCACTGTTTATTTTATTAAGTTGCATTGCCCCACTGATGCATTTACATTGTTTCTTAAAATTTTTGATTTGGGAATCCCCTTCTAATTAATTTGCAACGATGCTATTTTCAAATAAGCCTTTGATACATTCACATTCAGTCCCTCCAGGATTTCGAAGGATTTTTTTGTTCCAGCCTAAAATGCCAGATTAGTGGCAGCTTTTTGAAAAGTTGCGATTTTTTTTAAGACAGATTTTTCTCAACAGCAATGCATGTTATGAATTTTTAAGTGTTCTTTCCTTTTATTATCTCTATTATCTTATACCCTCGCGGCTTTCTGCACGCTCTGATCACATGCAGATCTGACAGCAGACAACCGCTGCTTCCTCTGGAGGCTGCAGCACAGGTTCAATTAAGAAAAAAATCATGTTGTTCCCTTTAAGCATTTTGTTGCCGTGGCACCACGGCTACGTCTATGTAGAAGAAACACTGGAATAAATGATTGATGAAACTACCGTGTGAAAGCATGAGAAATAGTTTTATTAACTGGCCCTCTCAAACTCGCTAGCACTACCACCTTTGCCCTCGCAAGTACTGCCTGACAACTGACAAAAGCAAACCACCACAGACCTAGTTTTACAAACGTTATTAAGTTTTGTTGTTTACCTTGTTCCTTTTGCTGCTTGAGATGGATTTGCGAGCAACAGCCTCGGTGATAGTCACCTGCCATGTCGGCTCTTGTTTCAGCATGTTTTGCTGTAGAGAAGTGTAGGTGAAGCGAGGATGTTCTTTTGTGTTCCACGACAATGTTACACACAGAGCAAAAGAGTTTCCCTCCACTTTCATGGAGAACACTGTCTTTCGCAGTGATATGTGTAGGTAAGTGTGTGAAAATAATGCCGTGTACAGTGACTGACCAAACTTAATGGTCGAATTTGCGGTAAAGTCTCTGTGATTGGATGAAATTGCAAGGCCGCAAATAAATCTCAGGGATTGGCTGAATATGCGTGAATTGGCGCGATCGCAACATTGCAAGTTTCAGGAGGGACTGTACATTGTCCCATTGATGGATTTTTATTATTTCTTTGCTATATATAAATGAAAGTGAATTGATATTACAGCAAATTTCATTAGAGTAATACCATGGCATAAGGACACCGCCCCTTATCAGGCTTTTTCAGGCCTCTTCATCCTAGCCACCAACCATCGAGCTTTCTCTGGCACTAAATTTGAGCTTGAAGACACACAGAATCTACAGGTAGTGCTAATGCTCATATTATAGTTTTAAAATATATGTAACACGGATGTATTATAAACGGATGTTGTATTATAAAATTATTAGTTAACAACAGTTAATGGATTTGTCAGAGGTGCACATTTCAGCAGGGGGTGCTCCTCACATTTAGCTGCTGGGTGTAATTTGTCCACCACAAACATATTTCCCCACAAAAGCAATTGTTCCTCAAAAAAAATCTTTGCTTCCATGGTAGCAAGGGTACAGAAGCATGAAGCCATCTGGTGCCTCACAGCATGTCAGCATGATTCAACAAAGCTAATTCTTATATTGTAAAACGTTTATTTTAAACTAACCGACCATGGTGAGAGGTTCCTGAAACATATGCTTAATCACATTTACCTGGTTTTGAACATGGTTCAAACAATGATTTGAACGATCGCATTCAAGGAAATCATGTGCCATCCATATGCCACCATTTAGACTACATTCTATATCCACACTTAGGCTTTCGTGTTAAGGCGGGGGCCTTTATCTTTCATTGTCTTTCAAGTGACCCTGCATATTTATAACACCAGTCAGATGAAAGACAGATTTTGTTTGCATCTCCAACTTGCCTCTTAGGCTATGACATCACTGTCCCTCCATCTGTTGCTTATTTTTCTGCCAGCTCAGATTCAGTAGAGGAGACTCCTGGAAAACAACAGATGCACTCTCGCACCCTGTACTATTCCTGTTTGGTGGACCTCAACAAGCCACAGATTATGCCATTCATCAACCGTTCTATTTGTTCCTTTTTAGACCACAGCTGCCCATCTTTACTGAAGGCCCATTCTCCTCCCACTCTCTAAGTGTTTTCCAGAGGTGGGCCAGCAAATCCTTCCTGCTGCTAAAAACACTGAACAAAAGTAACTTAATTCTAGCATTTATTTCAGGAAATCACAGTTGTTTAATATGTTGTGTTGCCTCACCTGCTTTGTTGTCTTTTCGTAGGAACCTAGAATGGCAAGCCATTTTAACGTTTGAGAGTTGTTCTGTACTAGTCGCAACTATTTTGAGCCGCCATAATTCCAAACTGTACAACCTGTAGTACAATGTGACTAGTTACAACACGCATCGAAGATAGCTTCAATGTTATCCGACTAGTCGTAAAATACATTAGTCTGTTGTGCCTCATCATAATTCCAAAGATAAACAACTGTTTATTATGAGATTAAGTGGTACCTTAATCCGTTTCAGGGTGGCATTCGTATCTCGAATTTTTCGTATGTCGAAGCAGGTTTTAAATGTAAAATGCCTAATCCGTGCAACGGCTCTCAGAAACATTCGTATCTCGAGGTACCTCTGTATTCAGATAGAGATGAATTCCACATCATTCAGGAGGAGTGTGACCACCCTATCAGGCCCCGAGTTTGTCAAACAGCCTCTTCAACTAACTAGAGAATTACATTTCTATCAATGTTTAGAGCTTGTCCAAAGCTCGGGGCCAAACTCTTCAGAGCGAGATGCCACCTTGGCAATGTAACTGGACGCTACTCCAACCACTCCCAGGAAAACCACGCCACAAAAAGAGCTTCCTTGATATCATCTCTCCAGCTACAGAGCCACGACCCCCCCATGGTTTGGGTCTGGACTATTAAATGTTACAATGGCTTGCCTATTGTAGCTACTAAAATACAACAAAACCTTCTGTAATTTTATAGAATGTACAAAAATTCTCTAAAAAAACAACATACCTTTGACTCGTTTGAGGCTTTTTACTGTGTGTAAATATACTATAACTATAATACTAATGTATACATTCTAGAAGTCATCTATATTAGGTTCATCCTTCTGTGAAGCTGCTTTGAAGCATTTTGAATAAAAGCACTATATAAAAATATTTGCCTTGACTCATCAAATGAACATCTTAAGATGGGTAGTTTAGTCGTGGCATGACTTTTTATTACAGTGGGCATTTGCTCCTGTCTGATTTCCTGCTTTTTAGATACAGACTCACTTTAACTAGTTGCTTCAGGCACAAGTGATCTGAGAGAGCGGCTATAATTAAGTGCCTGTAACATGGAGTGATTGCTCTAAAACTGAGTTTTGCTCTGTATTTGGACTATTCAAGTAAAATTGAATGTCATTCGGGTTGTGCAATGCACCGGTCATCTTCCAGCATCTCATGGAGTGGATTTTTGGGGACCAACGGTGAAGCTCTGCCTTTCTAAACCTGGATGACATCATGCTCTTTTGCAATGTCCAGGAACATCTCAAACAGTTGAAGATGACGCTGAGTGGGTTAAGAGTGGAATGGCTGAAGATAAAACTCATCGAGTGCCCTTTCCTCCAACAGCAGGCTCTGTGCCTTGGGCATGTGATTTCCAAAGAGGGTTTTGCTCCAATTCAAATAGAGAAAATAGAGGTGGTAGCTAAATGTCCTCCCCCCACCATTGTGTCTGAGCTGCATTGCTTTCTGTGTTTCACAGCTATTTTTTTCATAGCTGTAACACTACATTGTATGGTGGGCTTTACTCTTCCAGGAGCAGGTGGGCAGAGTATGGCCTATCATATTCCCAGGTATGGCTTGCGACTGATGGAATGGAACATGTCAAACATAATAATAGATAATAATAGATAATTTCAGGGAGTATGTCTGGTGTACAACAGCACCATCTATACGATAACAACCCGTTGAGCCACTTCGCTACATCTAAGTTGGGCTCCTTTGAGCAGTGATGGCAGTGCAACTGGGATCCTTTAACTTTGAGATTAAGTCAGGGATTATGCATTGTCTCGTTGACATCCCCCAGAGTAAAAGGACTGGACATCCCTTATTCCAGGTATTACTCTCCCGGGCTTGATGATGAAGATGCCGGCCTGCCAGGATGAGGTCAGTCCTCAGCCTTCAGGCGTTCTCCTGCCATACTCAGGAGGTTAGGTTGCTCCAGTAGATGGACCATACCCTCCGTGAGGTCATTCTGGCAGATACACTCGCACCACCAGGAATAAATTGTGGAATGAACCATCCTGCACCATCCCTTACAATGCTTTAATCGCACCTGCCTGTCTTGTTTGCACACTTCTGGTGTCACAGAAATGGGAATGGATAGCTTTCCTACCAAAGTTAATAAATTGTTTAATGCTTATCTCGATCTTTGTCGATCCCCATCTTCTTCACGCCTCATTGGCCTCACTTACCTGCAGTCATGTTTTCCCTGAAAGCAGGATGCATGGCTACAATCCTTTTTTTTCAACAAAATCAACACAGAATAGCCAGAAAATATATTTGACTTTCTATTACAATTTAAGTTACAGGTTTTTATTAAGAACAGTAGGTAGAGATAGTAGAGATGCTGGTAGAGATAGTAGCAATTTCAAACATTTTAGATTTGGTTTTACATTTTTATTTTATTTAAAATAACCCCTAATAATGTTAATAACATGTAGCCACCTGATTGTGATGCGTGCTGACTGTTGGTCAGTGTCACTGTGTTGTAAGGGGGCAAGGAGCAGATGAAGGAGTTTGTGGTCAGAATGAGGCTAGTATGTCCCATTTGCCAACGGTTGTTGCAGCCTTTGTAGTACCCTCCGAAGCCGAAGCATCCAGTTGCTGGTAAGCTGCATCCACCTGAGGATCCAAAACTTGGATCTTTACAATCATACATACTCTGCAAAAATGCCAATTATAAATAGTTCTATAGCAAAAAATCACAATTAAAATTGAATATTAGCTGAAAGGATGCTAAAAATGTAAAAATTATACATAAACGAATATTAAAAACATCTTGAAGTCTGAGTCAACATAGTATCACCCAAAGGATTATGAATCAAGTGACATTTTGAAGAAAAAGTTAATACTAATGTTATATAAAATTACTAATATTTCACCACTAGAGCGTTTTAAAAAACTGGAACAATGTTTACGTAACCAATTCAAGCAAACATTATTCATACAGCTCTTTAAACATCACAAACACTGAGTAAAGTGCTTAAAAGCCATACAAACATATAAAGACAATAAAATTATGGAGATAATATTGAAATATACTATAAATAAAAACCAAAGGAAATATAATACTGTGTGATCAGGGCTGATTTTTAATTACGATGATGACTTTAAGATGCAAAGGGCTCCCTTTGCCTTCTGAGCTTTCACCATGTCCTTGGCACATCAAGGAGCAGCTGGTCAACTGAGCAAGAGCGTGGGATGAAAATGTGAGGGAATTGGTTTTTACAACAACTTATGATTGAGATTAACCATAAGAACTGTTAAAAATACTGTTATTGTTGTAATAATAAACCAATAAAATGCCCCAAAAACCAATAAAACATTAAACAGTGATCAACTAAAATAAAACTAGGGCTTTAAAGCAGACTGGGAATTCTCCAGTTTGTCATTTCCCCCATTACCTTCATCAAAAGTATGCAAAAGGGGCATGTTATCAGACTTATGTTGCCAAAATCATAACGATAACACACAATTATACACATTGTATAACACAGATTGGAAAGATGGCAATTAAAAACCCAAATGTTTAAATCATTTAACAACACTTGCGCCAAATGTTTGAAATCTTCTACACAATGTGAGATACTGAACATCTGAGTTAGTGTAACATTTCTATGTGTCTGATTACTTTTTGATTTTTTTACAGTACAGGCACAAATGCATGTTTATGAACCACTGAAGCAAATATCGTATTTTTCACCGCATAAGACGCACCTTTTCTTCCCTTATACGGTGCAAAATACGGAATTTGCTTCAGAGCGCCGCGAAGCGGAGGGCAGTCACGGCCGTAGGAGAGGCGTAAGAGAGGCCGCGGCTTCAGCCTAGCAGCCTAGGCCATATTTGTAAACCCGGCGGTGTGCGCTGACGTCATCGCCCATCTCTGCTCGTCGATCCTACCATAGCACGGATCGTAAGGAGCAGGTAAGCAGCTGCCTTGTGCCAGCTATTATTAGTAATGTGGGGGCAATGTTGCACTGGAACACTGATGGAAGAAAGTGATGACAATGACTGCGTGATCTGTCCTTCCTCATTTCTGATAGCAGTGATGAAGAGGAATTATTGGGGTTCGAATAAAAACATTACAGCCTTTGTTACTTTTACTGTTTACTGACTTTACTGACTGTTCATGTTTGGCATATAATTGTTCTTAGACTGCTGTTAACTTTTACACAGTTAATATAATATTTTACTAGAGTATTTGGTTCAGAATCTTTTTTTTGTAGATCTTCCTCATTTAAAATTGGGTGCGTCTTATATGGTGAAAAATATAGTACTTACTGTTCAGTCAGTGGTGAACATATAACATTTTTCTGTGAATAAGTGTAAATAAGTAAAAGAGTACCCTAGAATTTGTCCAATTTCACTATTTATTAATAACAAAATTATGAAGGTTTGTTGACCCTTGGTGTCTTGTTTAGAATACACCTGGAAAACATGTCAAAACATATTAGAATATACAGTTTTTTCTTCCAAACAAACAATGAAAAGATTATTTTGGTGAAAACGCTGTCCATTCAGTGCGAGAGCATTTCCTGTCTGTGGAGGATGTTTACAATCATTTTCTAAATATGAACAAAATTCATGAATAACATGAAAAACAAGTTCTGACAAAACAATTGAGATTTTAGACTATTTTAAATACGTTTTTAATGTTAGCAAACATTACTTTAACTTATTAAGAGATAAACATCACTTTCCTGGCACAGTGGTGGACATGGAGATGTTTTGTCTGCCAATGCAATCTGTATAGAAGATGCATTTCAATCATTCTGATACCAAGCTGAGAAACATTTCTCCATCTCTTCAACCAAGCTTTATGTAACATCATTGTTGCTAATATAATATCCACACACAATGTTTTGAGCTCCTAGTTCTACTTGAAAAAACAAACCTGTAGTTTTTCGGGTATTATTTCCATCCATTATTTCACAAATCTTGTTTCCATCCAAAGATTCAAATTAAATTTATGCAATTCAAATATTTGCGTATAAAGCACCGTTTCCATCCAACGAGTTCAAGAGAAAACTGTGTTAATATATCGTGGAGGATATGCTACCTATATCTAAAGTGGATACGCCCTCCTTTCGTCGCATCTCAGAGAAAATGCACAACAATGCACATCTGTGTCAGAAACAGGAGAGAGAATATGCAATGGTGGAACCTAATTTAAAGACTATGTTAGAAGAGGTAGATCTTAATGTGACTTGTACGATTGTGTGTGTAGATATAAACAAACTGCATAAACTGTAACAAGCTGATATGGTGTTCAGGTAGGTAGTCTTCCTGCTCCTGAATCTTTCCCCCTCACCTACATATCTCATTCACTCCCCCCATTTCCTTTCAACACCCTCCTGTCCTGATGTAATTAATGCAAACTGGTCCATGTGACAAATACATAAATAACTACATAAATTCACGGCTTCCGTCCAGGGGAGGAAACACCACATCAGATGATCACTTTCCTGGAGATAACAAAACTATCCAGTTCAAACAAAGCACCTACCCTCCCATGTGGTGGCTTTTAAGCAAGACAGGACAAGGTAAAAAAAACAGTGAACAACAGAAATTATATGGGTGTAATAATTCAATGGTTTAAAAGATACTCTTTTATTTGTAACAAAGCTGCGTTAGCATGTTAAAGATTGAGAGGGAGGCATACATTCGATGTTATTGCAGCAGAACTGGAATATGGACCAGTTATATTCACTCATGATATGGACCACTGTGACAGATAATGCATCCAATTTCATCAAGGCATAATTCAAACCTCATCATTCTAGAGCCCCCATTGGAAAAGACTTGGCCAATTTTCAGGAAGTTTTCATAATTTTAAGGAAAACTGTGGGTACAATCAGTCTGAAAAGACATAGGAACTCAAGTTAGATCAGCTTGAATGTCTGCACCAAATTTGGTGGTGAAGGATCCATTTAGTTAATTTTGTCTAGCATTTTTATAAACTATCATAATAAATATTTGAGTATTTATTGAGTACTTTCTTAATTATCAAGCTGAGTGTGCCTTTCAAATATAAGCCATATTGATCCCAGCGTGTTTGTCGTTTCAAAAAACCCACCATTTCACCTGGTGAAAGGTGCACCGCAATTTAACACGGTCCTCGGGGCAAAAGGAAAGCTCTAAAAGCTATAAAAAGACCAGGTCACCAGGAAGTTGTTTCAATTGCTAATTCGCTAGTTAGGGGCAGTTTGAAATTGGCATTGTGTAAAGCAGTTCCAGATATATTCATTCATTTTCCAACCAGCTTATTCCCTTTTTGGGGTCACGGGAGTCTGCCAGTGCCTATCTTCAGCCACGTAGGGCGAGAGGCGGGGGTACACCCTAGACAAGTCGCCAGTCCATCACAGGTTCCAGATATAATCCAGATATAAAAAAGTAAATACTGGGAAATCAAGCCCTCTCCTGTCTTCTCTGGAATATATTATTATATATTCCCTCCAGTGGCTATAGCTCGAACGATGTGGGAGACGGTAGCGGACAAAGTTATCAAAGTACAATAACAATATCTTGGCTTTGACTAGCCAACATAATTTATCTCTAATTTTCTCAGTTGAAAATTTCTGAGAAGCTGCTTTAAGTACATTTGCCGTCATTAAAAGCATAATAGAGCCTGATAGTGAACTTATGTTCTTTGTTGCTAATCAGCCGTGGGACTCCTGTGACGGTTCAGCAACTCCAATTATGTTGTCTAAATGCGTTTACCTGTATTTTAAACAAGATTGTGAACATTTGAAAAATTAGAATCACCTTTCAAAATTGAATTAAACTATCATTGAAACTTTGCACAGAGGGAATGTAAACTAATGATCACTGAACAATTTGTACAGAAATTATAAAAATATTTTTGCCATGTTATTCATATTTATTTATGAAAAACTATTACATTTTGAGGAAGATTCTAGACACACAATAGTGCTTAAAGGCAACAGTGCAGTGTGCTTGCTACATCTGGATAGTACATTAACTCTCGCTAACAAAAGACATGAATATTACCACATTGCTATTTGATTGTCTATTAAATCCATTAAATACTGAAACACTGTCCATTGATACTTAACATCCATACCAAAGCCATCAAATGTCAGAATTTGCCTTTTCAACTGGTCACCATTTTAAGAATGAAGGAGAGGCTCCAGTGGGAAGAAACCCAGAAATATTATGTAACAAATAAGGAAAAAGGATGTTTTATAGTAGGGTAAGTTCCTATTTGACACTGAAGGAATGCATCATCTGACCAAAAATGTAATGTATTTAATGCCACTTTTTACACTGGTGATGTTGCCTTCAATATATTTCAGGCCAGTTCTCAACATAAATGATTAAATATTTTGGCAGTAGTTCCAGGTTTCTTCCAACCTTTCACTTTGATTCTTAATATGCCAGCCGCGTGAAATAGGGGATAAGGAATCAACAATCACTTTAAACGTCACCTAAAAATAGTACATTGTTTTCAGCCTTGTGTTTTTCGAATACATTAGACTCGTCCTCTGAATTGAATCTGAATATGTCAGGAAATTATGACAGAAAATGCAATTTCATGAGTTTACAACACAACTCAGTCCAACACTTCAATTCTCCCAGCAACCAGGGGCAGTTATTTTAGTTAAACGGAAAGCACATAATGTACATTGAGAGAAATGACCTGCTTCAACAGACCTAAATATTTTGTGTGTTGTGGCGAATCTGCAGTGTTGTGAACTTGTATTTATTACTTAAGTTTCATTATTGTGGAACAATGGTAACAGAAGTACAATGGTTTTAAACTCTTGCCCCATAGGCACAGCCAGGGACATTGAGTCACATAAACCATTGGTGGGCATGAACGGCAATGATCTGCTGTGGATCTGCCGTGAGAGGTGCTGCAGAAGTTAAAAAATAAAAACCATTTTTATTAAGCACCAAACCAATAAAAATAAACATCACTCAGCGACAGCATGTCTCATGCATTTTAAACAGTGTCTGAATCCCTGTGCTACAGAAAACCACACTGAACTCACCGTGTTAAACTGCCTAGCTTTAGAGTAGAAAATGCTTAGTCTAGTTAATATAATAGAATAGTTCTAGTTGCCTTTTAAACACTTTTTGTTTTGTCAAATGGCTTGATTTTGGGGGCAGACTTCACGGGAACAAATCATACTCTAACCCCAGCTCCCTCAAGGCTCTCCACAGGTAGGCATACCCTGATAATATTTCCAGTAACTGGATGAGATGTCACAATTTTCCACACACTCAGCTGTTCCCTCTCGAGAGTCTACGTGCAGTTGTGGGAAGATCGGCTGTTTCCCTCTCGAGAGTCTACGTCCAGTTGTGGAAGATCGGCTGTTTCCCTCTCGAGAGTCTTAGTCCAGTTGTGGAAGATCGGCTGTTTCCCTCTCGAGAGTCTTAGTCCATTTTTGGAAGATCGGCAGTTTCCCTCTCGAGAGTCTTAGTCCAGTTGTGGAAGATCGGCTGTTTCCCTCTCGAGAGTCTACGTCCAGTTGTGGAAGATCGGCTGTTTCCCTCTTGAGAGTCTTAGTCCCTTCTGAGATCGCAGGGTAACGAGGAAAGAAGGCATGGAGTTCACGCGTCAACAAGAGCTATGTTTATTTAACAGTGTTCCCACATTTTTTATACTCTTTGAACAGGTTTAAAAGGGCAGGATACAGTTCCTTTTACCGATATATGGTAGGGTAGGTGGAATTGGCTCAAATCCTTGTTGGTCTTAGTTAGGCTCTTGCTAAACTTGCACCTGTGCCCTGAAGGATGTGAATGGCTGTGTTGTATGCAGCAGAGAATGTAAGGTTTTTGTGAGAGCCTGGATAGACCTAAAGTGCCTGATGCTATTACACTCTCCCAGTGCCTCAATTGGAATGGTACATTGATGACCAGACAGTGCTGCTGGGTGGATTTGTCCATGTGTTCCCTTCAAAGCTGGCAACGTTTTGCGACGGTCAAAAGCTGATTCACCAGCAGATCAAGCTGCCTTGCCCTGCATGTCATAGCTATCCTGCAAATACTTCAGGCTAAAGCCTTGACAAAAAATGCTTGGGAGTAGTAGCCACCAAGGGATCATATGGTGCAACCATGCTGTGACTTCCTTATAATTTCACCAAAGGCATAAAGCTTTGCAGGCATGTTCTGCGGAATTCTCTTGCCATTTCTAAATTGCAACCATTAGTGTGCACCCTGGTGATGGCACTCCTTCTGCATCGACTTGTCTGGAACTTCAGTTTGAAACAAGCCTGGCTTAAGTGGACCTGTTTCATCCATAGAGAGCAACAAATGCCGTGGACAGATGAAATGGCCCATACCTGCCCCAGAAAGAAACATGTGTTTCCCCAGTGTTTTCCCAGATCTGGTGCAAGATTATGGAGGATGATGGAGAAAGTCTCCCTGATCTTGCACTAGACAGTGGTTATAACCTCTATATTAACCTATATCCTTGAGGATGGATTTCCAGCCTCTGGGAGGGGGCATCAGGCAACCACACCCAGACCTCCACGTACAGCAGTGAAGACTCCCCACTTGCAGACTCCACGCCTGCAAGTGGAGTCAGTTTACTGACTGGTGTCTTTCTCACCAGAAATACCGAAGATCACAAATTGTTGGTATCGTGTCGACCCAGCCGTGTCTTCCTAGTGAAAATTATCTTCCAATTGTATAATATCTCACTGGAGCAGGTTCAGTCGGTTCCGAAACAGCTTCTCTGTCACTGCAACATCTCTGTAATTCAAGTCTGGGGATTCATACGTGTTCCAAGGCCTGAATTCACACCCAGGGTTGAATTCCACCATGTCCTTCAGGCATCAGGTTGTAAGCCTTACCCTGGGACGATGCTAAAACAAACCTCCAGCCCAGCTTTCCAGTAATAGCATATTTACATTTTGGAAAACAAAGAAGACCATCTACAAGCAGAGGCTCTCTCACTGGCTAGTGAAGCATATCTGTGCAGCATCTACAGCACGTGATGTCTTATGCCTTCTACAAGTCAGGCCTTGTCCGTAGTTCAATAGCAGACATATGCAAAGCAGTGGGTTGGATGACAGCCATAACATTCACTAGCTACTATAGCCTTTATAGTCAAATAGTCTCTTCATCAACTGAGTAATGGCAGCAAACAATGAAGCAGCTAGAATGTATATCTAACTTGTCTTCCTATTACAAATGGGTACCTTGAATGCTATCATTTCACTCTTTGAGTTCATCCCAGACTTCAGCACTTGACTGAGTAGAGCAGCCATATTTGCATTGACCTGTATGATCATTAGTGGAGTATTTATCTGCCAGGGAGCTCCAGATGATACATTGGCAATTTGGTCTGATGAAGACCTGAGCCCCAGTGGAGTACCTGTCCAGATATTAGTAAGCCTTAGCTGCTAATGCGACTGACTGTAAGTTCCAATAGTCAGGTCACTTGAAATAACACAGACAGAAGGGAAATGTGTTGGTTTTACAACTAAATGAGCACCCAAGGGTACCATGTTGTTCCAGCTGTGTCGACTCTTCCTAGTGCCCTAGTGGAATCTCACTGTAATACATATGTGCGCTAATGTTTTTAAAAACTGGCCTGTGCTTGTAATTCACATAATGTTTACAAGATGAGGCCGTGAATTTATAGCAAATTTTACCATAATGCTCTTGAGGCGTCAGTTTGTGAGCCTGCAAGTCTTACCTAAATAGAAGATGGCCCCCAGTTTCAGCTGAGCACTAGATATTTACATTTCAGAAGAAAGCAAAGTGGATGTGCCAATAAATGCTAGTGAAGGATGCATACAGCTTGTGATGTCTTATGCCTTCTACGAGTCAAGCCTTGCCCCACTAGATTCTTTTAGTCCCCCCAAAGTGAAGCCATTTGACATAAACGGTTTTTACAACTTAACCGAATAAGGAAACATTCAACAACCATTCATATTTGTCATAAAACAAGCCAAATAAAACACAACATCTTGATTAACCAATGTAATCATTCCCTGAAGGAGCAAATGGAAGATGCACCAATAAAAAGTGCAGGTTATTATAGATTTGAAAGTTTTGAGATGTTATATTCCCAATGTTACTTCCGTGTTTATATCTTAGTCATGTGACCTGTGATGTAAGAATGGAGCATCTTCCATACATTAACGATAAACACAGTTGCATTCTTGCCAGAAATGGGAAAATATCTAAATACATTAATACACTGACTGGCTAGAAACCGAAACTGGCTTCAAACAGAGGTTTTCTTACCAGCTACAACAAATAGACAGGTCACTGATTATATGGCAAATAAATGTGTTTGCATTTAAATAATCATGTTTTAAAACAGCCCTTTTGACATATTTCAAGGGAACTAGTCAATTAATTTTCAGTTAAAAATGTATAAAAACCAAGGTATTTATCGCAGCATATTTGCAGGTTATCTGTTCACAGATATTATCTATATTAACCCTTAGAACCCTTTTGAGTGTTTTTGCTGCTTTACAATTTGCTCCAATAAATTACCTTTAAAACTGTTTTTAGCAGAAAAGCTTTAGTACAACCCCAGGGTCTTTTTTTAAATTAATCATATTGTATTGCACTGTAGTTTATATCATTATATTGCACAATAGTTTCACATCAAACCAGAAAGTGTACATAATTACATTAGTAAATTTTGTCATTTTTACTGCAAAAATAAAAAAAAGAATGAACAGTTGATATCTTTAATAGCAAACAATGTGAAAATTGTATTAAAACAAACAAAAAAATAAACAAGCAAACCTTCTAAATCTTGTTTTTCTAGCACTTTTGTACCAGAAAAAACAGGCCATGTCACAGGTCTTGTACTTCCAAAGTTTATCCCTTCTTTTCACCACTAGATGGCACTGATTTGGTTTCTGTAAAACGAAACTGAAAGACTGAACTGCAAATAATGTCTCATAACTATTGTAATGTGCATTTAAAATATCAACGCTACAATCTTTTTGAAAGCTAAACATTATATTTGAAATCAAAATTAAACAAAAGATGGGTTGCATTGTTCCTAATTAATTCAAAACAGAGACTTCTAAGGGTTAAACCTGTTCAAACGCACTGAAAGGATTCATTCTTCATTTAACAATAGGTTTACAGCAATAATTTATTCGGTCTAAAGAGAAAGTAAGGCAGATTTTTAAAGATAAAACTTACATGTAGTGATTGTTTTAGGATACACTGTTTTTTAAATGGAGCTAGCACATTATAGATGTGCCGATCATCTGACACTTCTCTTGTGATATAATGGTGTAGCCACAGAGGGTTCCCTTCACACTTTATATGGTGTAAAGATTACGTCTATCACTCTAAATTGCAAATTCAAACCTCCATTTTAAATCAGCTGAAGACACTAAATATCGATTTTATGTTAAAGAGAATATGTGTCATTTGGCACTGTGCTAAGGGCATCGACTGTGGATTCAATATGTTGATGTGGATTACAATACATAGACTCACTAACAGTACTGTGTTTCATTAACAACATTCTACACATCACTGGGTGTCCTTGGTCGCATTGTGAGACTATACGGCCTGCACCCACAGCACACCAACCGCAGAGAGTGCAGGATCTCTGGGTTCCTGAAGGCATAGATCATAGGGTTGATGATGGAGTGGCATATTGCTGGTAGAGCCGTGGTGTAGGTATAAACCACAGGTGATCGTGTGTCCGCCACCAGTGAATACATGGCCAGCGGGATCCAGCAACATCCAAAAGTGCACAGAATGGTGGTGAGAGTGGAGACACCTTTAGTGGTAGAAGACAACTGCGAAGTGGTCATGAACTGGTGCTGGACGGCAATCTGCTGAGCGTGCCTGAAAGCTATTTTACAGATTTGCAGATAGAGTTGAAGGATTAGAGCAAAAACGAGAAGGAAGGAGATGGCGAGGGCTGCAGCATTGTTTTTGTTCACCGGTCGACAAATGCTACATGTATTTTCACTCTCCAGGCAGTTCCATCCCAGGATTGGGAGAGAGCCGAGGGTGGCACTAATAAGCCACATTAGCATTAGCGTGGCATAGGTGAAGGTCACCGTGCGCTCTGTGTGGTACGTTAAGGCGTTGTACAGCGATAGATAACGATCCACAGTGATCGCGAGGATATTGAGCACTGATGCAGAGAAAGCCGTAATGATGAGTCCCGTAGACAACAGTGTGACCAATCCTGAATCGATGATATACGTCACAATAAAGTTGAGGATAAGACCCAAACCAGCCAGAAAATCTGCAAAAGCCAGGCTACCGATGAGCACAAACATGGGTGCCCTTAGTGTGGGTGAGTATGCAATGAGGGCTATGACCAGAGCATTTTCACAAGACATGAGGGTACCCATCACACACAGAAGAACATGCCAGGGGTTGATGGGGATGGGCTCATAGTCCGTCCAAGAAGGTGCAGGGGAAGTGTTTCTGCCCTCCTGAGGATCCCAGATCAGGAGAGAAGAGTTTAGGAGCAGGTCATCCATATCAGAGGGGGCTTGGGAAGGAGGGAGGGGTCACTAGGGATGAGAAAAACAGAAGAGTCAATAAAGGGACAGAGGGAAAGACAAATGGATGAATGGTTGGATGGGTGGTGGATAGATGAATGGACGCTGGATGGATAGATAGAGGGATGGAAGGATGGGTTGGTGTTTTTATGGGTCCCTAAATGTCTGGTTATTAGGTGGATGGAGGGATGCATAGATGGATGGATGGATGCCTTCTGTTTGCTTTTTATAGTAGATTCTCGTGTAAGTCTAAGTAACTCTGAGGCTCGTGGATGAAGGGAGAAAGCGCGGATCGAATAATTTACATTTTCAACATATAACTCAGATTTCACCTGAGCTCCCTCGCTCTTAAATCTCATTATGATGCAGCGGGAGAGGAGGCTTTCTTTTCCTGGGAAAAACTAACATTCAGGTATCTCTGTTTTTAATGAAATAAAAATGGCGGCGCCGGAGACAGTTTCTTCTGTTGTGTGGAAATGGTTCTAATTTGCACGCAAGAGCATCTCTAGTGTTCTTTTCTATTTCAAGAAAAATATACCACTTAAAAATCTAAATTGAACTTTAAAAAAAAAAAAAAAAACATTTTTAAGTCCAAACTAACCATGCCACAATACCGATCCGCTCGGTATACCCTTCTCAGTTCGGTACGCACTTGTGAACTGCGGTTTTTCAACTCCTGTGTGTTTTATTAGTTTACACATGTAAAAAGGAGATGTCAGGGTAAGAAACGCATGTTATCCAATTATCCAATCAATGAATCCAAACATGTATGTTTAAACATTAATACAAACCCTAAACGTAACATAACATTTTTTTTTTAAGAAAGTTTATTTTAAACATCTCTTAACATCGGAAACCTTTGCCTTCTACGATGAAGAGCATGAGACAATTAATTAAGAATTAATAAAAAAATGCACATTTGTCATATTTCCAAAGAAAATGACAAAAGATTCCGGCAAACATTTCAACGTCTTTTAACATGATTTCCACACATGCAGTCCCGGTGCAGGAATGGGAATCTTTTCTGGACGTGCACGATGTTAAGCTTTATAAATGAAACCATTTCTGGGTGAGTACAGTGGTACCCCGAGGTACGAATGCTTCAAGTTAACAGATGTTCGAGATACGAAGAAAAATTCGAGATACGAACAATAACAAACATTTCTGCTCTATTTTCCACTTGTTTGTCTCACGTCGCGCTGCTATTCGGGGTCCTGGCGCTCCTTTCTCCCTTGTTTGCTTTAAGGGGCTGAAAACACTTTAAATCAGTTTTAAATTGAGCGAAACATTACGTATAGATTACTAATAATGTACTATAACAAATGTTAGCGTCAAGGTGACGTAAAAGAAATAACGTTTATAATGTGGAAAGTGCTGTTCTGTAGCGAAACTTAGAGAAACCATGTGATGCGTTCTCAGAAGCGTCTCTCCATCCCTTCTCATATGCTCGGTATTCTCTCTGCTTGTGCTTGAAACTGTGCTTGAAATTCGTGAAATATCTCAAGAAAGTTAACTTTCATACGTGGAGCCGTAATGTTTTCTGCATCCGTTCCACACATCGCTTCACTCTAAAGGTAAGGTTTCACATTTGTGTACGTATTACGTATTTTTATTATCATTTATTACATTAACAATGTGTAGATTTAAGGATTTTATCACCTTATACTGTTGTTTCTGAGAGCCAGTAGGTGGTTTACTTGTAAAACTTGCTTCGACATACGAAATATTTGAGATCCGATCGTCACCCTGGAACGGATTTATTTTATTTCGTATCTCGGGGTACCACTGTATGTAGGTTTTGCTTTAATCCTATAATAACTGTAGGCATCTATTACATTTAATTAATAAATATTGAATTTTTCATTTACTTTTTGATAGAGCGCACACACTTTCACTTTAATTTGAATCATCAAATTTGTTCAGCCTCACACAAAGTGAAGCCTCATGCATGAGAAGACAACGCAAGCTGAATTGTTTCACTAAAATATTAGTGTTGTGGCGTTCGCAAATGAATCGAATCTTTTGAACGGCTCATTAATATGAACGATGGGAGCCGAGTCGCGTTTGGTCAGGAGCCGTTCTCCTCTGGGGGGAGGGGGGATGAATGTAAACCTCTATGATACATGTGTCAAACTAAAGGCCCGTGGGCCAGATGTGGCCCGCCATGTAATCTAATGTGGCCCGTGAGAGCTTAAAAGTTTTGAGTGTCTAACAATAAAAAACGAAAACGAAAAAAACTACATTTCCCACAATGCCTACGGTAGCCGCAACGGTGTTTCCGTATCCATACTCACGAGTGAAACTGCAGAGCTGCCAACTCTCACCTATTGAACGTAAGACTCACGTATTTGAGTGATTTCTCACGCTACACCACCAATTTCTAAATTTACGCTAAAATAAATTTCAAGATGTGAACTGGGTGCAGCTAATAGTTTATCTGTGATCTGTTTCTTGAGCCTGATGATAAAAGATGCTATTGTTCTTTATTCACTTGGACAGTTTGATCCTTCATTAATGGAGTTATGTGGGTTTTCTTAAGCTGACAAAAATCAACAAAAATTTTTGTGATTATTTCCAGAATAAAAAAAATTAACCCCATGCTGGTTTCTAAAAAAAGTAAAAAAATATTTTAAAAAAAGGAGCCAAATGAGCCAGTTTTTTGAATGGCTCTTTAAAGTGAACGGATCTCAAAGATCCAGCTCCCTCCAAAGAGCCATAAATCCCATCACTAAAAAAATACAATTCGCTTCTCATAACATGGGAGGTGTCACTTCAGGTGTCCAACGTACTTTTCAAAAAGGGTGTTACATTTTTTTTAACTAAATACATAATTGCTGTTGTGAAAGTAGACTCACAAAAAGTATAAAACTGCATAAACACAATTTAAATACTTTCCATGAACCACAAAATTCTTAAATAAATCACGATGCACAGATTTTCCCACAATCCTTTCATCCCACAGGAAGATGGATGATTTACGCTTCTTATATAACTTCTATAGTGTATTTATAGAACTGATTACGTATCTTTTTTTTAATATAAAACAATGGTTAATTTAAGTGCCTTGTGATGTTTTAGACAAAATTGATTGTTTTGTGAACTGTTTTTACACGCGTAGATGACGTGAATTATTGACTTTCATTCATTGTACTCGAAAAAGGATCAAAATTAACAACACTCGTGCAATCCCGGACATTTAATTGTATGTACGGTCACATATTAATGCCTTTTCAATGCAAGTTTTCTGAAACACGAGTTTAGTCTGATTTGACCGTCAGATTTCCACGTCGACGCCAGGACGATGTTTGCAGGGATTGTAATGCGTACGTGTGTGCGCATGCGCAACGAGCATCAATTGAATAGATTGAATAGGATTCGCGGGTAGGATGAATTTTATTAATGCTGAAACCAAAAGGGCCAAAAAGTTTAGTTAAAATGCGTCAATGAAAAACAATGTAATGTTCAACGTTCCTGTCCTTTTTTTGTTTCCCCCAAAAATGTGGAAAACTGCAGAATACTTATGACTCAAATGTACCTGGTCTGTCACACGCTATCAAGTTACACGAAAAGCTATTCTCTTCGAAAAAACATGGTTTAAAACAAACACATGTTTACTCGTTTTGCAAAAATCTTCTTTTATGTTTAACAGATCATTTGTATTTCAGATTTTAAGACAAAACGAGTATTTAAGGGTGGAGCAGTTCTCTTGAGATACAAACATTATGGTGTGACTGTACTTAAAATAATGCACAGTACACCATAACTACAATTACTCTGGGTTCCCCCTGTAAACCAGTCTGACGTCGCAAAATTAACAAAGAAAGACTGGCACCAACCAAAGCGCGTACACGAGCCTCCATCTCTCCCTCAGGTGAAAATAATCTCAGGAAACCAGCCCGTCCCATTCGGTCCTCCTGGCATCAAAACAATTCGACACAAATGTGTGAGGCTTCAGTTAATGACACTATTTCTATTGTATCCACGTTGTATTATTTGCGTTCGCATCAAAGAGTCTCACCTGAGCGGCGTAGGCTGCCATCCTCTTGCTAAAGCGTTGGCAGTTCACAGACAGCGGCAGCTTCTTGTTCGCCTCTGATTGGTCGCTGGGGCGATACGCACTAGTGACGTCAAAGACTCAAAGCGCTATGATTCAGAGCCAGTTTGATGTGGCAAGCCAAAAAACCTGTAACCTCTAAAATCATCGTAAATCTAAACAAGATTCTAACAGTTAAACATGGAATATATTTCGAAGAAAGCTAAATTAAATGTGAAACTCTTAATCTTCTAGATCCGCTATAATTGAATTTTTTAATGATTCAAACTTATTTGTCTTATCTAAACATTTTCATTATTTAAAAGGATTTGAAATTAAAATAGACTTTTGTTTAGAAAACGTACATGTAATTATTATACCCGCAATATTTTCTAAATTATAAGCCTATGGATGTTTTTTAAAAAGTAAATTAGATGTTAAAATAATTAAACTAAATGCATTATAAAAAAATGCTTTCAACGAATGCTTTCAGAGGTGAAGGAGTTAATCATTTATTAATGAACAAAATGCAAAGCATTAACAAAAGAGGAATCTATATCAAATCATTATTTGCACCGTTTGCCATAATAACAGCAACTCTTCAAGGTGAACTCGCACACGGTTCTCACCTCCTTCTGTCTCTTCATCTAATCCCTGACACACTCGGCTCTCTGGGGGTCATGCCATCACTTCAAGTACTTCTTGTTCTGTTTTACCCTGAACATACTTCTTAATGACTTTGGCTGCGTGTTTGGTGTCATTTTTCTGCTGCTGAATACATTTGGGGAATTATGACGTGGAATTAGCTTCCTTTCATCTGCTACATAAGCTTTCTTGGCGAATCACTGTTCACTGTTGTGTTTTTTTTGTTTTTTTTTTTTCAAAAAAAGAGCTTGATTAGAACATTCTGGAACCCTGTGTTGAAATCTATGTCTGGGAGAGTCCTTGTTGATGCCGTATTACTACCTTGTGTCTTGTTGTGCTCAATCTTGCCTCTTTCTCAACCTCATCTCTGAGTTTGGCGGTTCTTCACCCATTTTTAAGCCTCCTACACAGCTGTTTCTGTTTCAGTTCATGACTGGTAGCAACCCATGTGGAATATGCATGTTGCGTTGGTTGAATTTTCGGAGTTCCCCTTAGGAGTGAATGTGTTTGTTGCTCTGTGATGAACTGGCGACCTGTCCAGGGTCCCACACCTTTTGCACGGAGTGCACTAGAGCTGTGTTTTTCAACCTTTTTTGAACAAAGGTATACTTTTTTTTTTCTTTGAAAAAAATCTCAAGGTATTCCACAAAAAAACATTGAAACAAAAATAGGGTACAACTGTTAAAATCTGCACAACTTTTATTAAAACAAATTAAAACATTATAAAGCACATACACTTCCTCTTACTCCTTGGTGTCAGAGACCTGCAACTTTTCATATTCTGCAGCTGATCGATTTGCACAGTTTGATAAAATACATTTATCCTGCCCTTAGTAACACTCTCAAATCAAATTTTTTTTTCTTTGAGGGAGATGTAGTCACAAAGTGAATTCCGTTACTTGACCCCTTTCATTTTTATTTATTAATTTATATAAATAAATGATAAAATAATAATGAAAAAAAAATAAAAATACATTTATTTTTATTTTTTAAACAGTTCTATTCCTTTAAGGCAGGGGTGTCAAACTCATTTTCACCGAGGGCCACATTAGCATAATGGCTGTCCTCAAAGGGCCGGATATATCTTATAAATGTAAAACAATGTAATCGAATGTAATGTAAAATAAATGTAACTACTCCTTAATGTTAAATAACTCATTATTTATAACTTATTCAAGTGACAATTCAGTTTCATAGAAACAATTGTTTGCTTGTTGTTCTAATATAAATCCTTTTGATTTTTGTCAGCTTCTGAAAACCCACATAACTCCATTAATGAAGGATCAAACTGTCCAAGTGAATAAAGAAAAATAGCATTTTTGTCATTTGTTTAGTGAAAAAACCCTTATCATCTTTTATCATCAGGCTCAAGAAACAGATCACAGATAAACTATTAGCTCCGCCCATTTCACATCTTGAAATTTATTTTAGCGTGAGAAATTGGAGGTGTGACGTGAGAGATCACTCAAATACGTGAGACTTACGTTCAATAGGTGAGAGTTGGCAGCTCTGCAGTTTCACTCGTGAGTATGGATACGGAAACACCGTTGCGGGAAATGTAGTTTTTTTCAGTTCTTTTTTTTTTTAGACACTCAAAACTTTTAAGCTCTTGCGGGTCACATTAGATTACATGGCGGGCCTTGAGTTTGAGTTTGGGCATTGCTGGAAAGATGCAGCATCATCCAACAGTCTGGAGCATGGAGCTCCCATCGAGGAGTCTTTCCACCAGATCGCGAATTTGGCTGGTACTTTCCAATGTAGGTGTCCTCAAAGGGTGCCGCCGATGCTCAAGCCGGTATATCGCTTCTTCCAGCTCTGCTAGCCATTGCTCTAATGCTGGTGGTGAAGCGTAATTACCACATTGCTTAGAATTCAATGACATGGCTTAGAATCCATGAACAAAGACACTGACAACAGCTTGGTTTTACTGATTTTATTGAGGACGTCAGACAGCCATGCACCGCACATCGACAAACAGAACGCGTAATGAGTGATGACAAGCCACTTACAGCCACTACAGTATAAATATTTATCATAGTGCTTCAAGCAGTTTCTAAGATTTAGGGTTTATCAGAAAACCGAAAACAATAACAGACAAACACTGAATTCATTCAAAATACTTTATTTTATTCAACTTGAAGTTATTCAGGTCAAATTTGTGGGCAATTTAGTGTCACCAATCCACCTGATGTGCATGTCTTTAGAATGTGGGAGGAAACCGGAGTACCCGGGGTAAACCCACGCAGACACAGGGAGAACATACAAACTCCACTCAGAGAGGCTCCTCCAGGAACCAAGCATCTGAGCAGCCTCAGTGATAACCACCGAGACTCTGTGCTGCCCCTCAGCAACAGGGTCCAGTTACCTTTACCCTGGAAAACAGGGAGAGAAAGAGCTGTGTGAGCTTCAGTGCCTGGATTCACAATTTCTTGAACATCTAGTAAAGCTCCACGTACCATGTGAACTCTAGATATTGTCTGTGTGATCTTGTCATCACTGTCAGGATCCACAGAGATTCGGAGCGATGAGGCTGTGGAGAGTCACAAACAACTGGCAAGAACAAAGAGCTCAATCTGGTGTTAGAGTTACTATCCACACACTGCAGATACAGAAGCTATCGATAACAGAAGCCCTACCTTGACACTGTAATACTCATACCTGGATGGCGTCGCACGTCAGAATGTAGGTCCTTTTCTTTTTTAAAATTTTACTTTCATTTAAAAGAATGATGTTTTTTATGCCTTTACCTTCTACCTTTAAACTGAACTAGAATCAGTGTTTCCACCGGCTCTAGCTCTGGATTACAGCATTTGGGGAGAACCTGCCAAGAAAAACAAATGCATTATTCCTCCTGCATTACTTTTCCTTAATTCAGTAAATCGTGGAATAAACGGCTTCACCCAACCACTAACTATTAGCGGATAAAATGCTTTTGTGTCATTATTCATATTTTCTGATCAACGGCTAAGAAATCAGGAAATTCGCCCGGTTGTGTGGCACAAGTTTACTCCCATACCTGTGATATCTCACTTACCGTGACGGTTGTAATCTCGAACATGATTCTCCGGTTCCCCAGAAGAGCAGCATCAGAACTGAAATGATTAACAGCAATCGTGTTAAACACAACCACACTCTTCTCTATTGTAAACGTGAGCTAGTCAGCTTCTCTTCATTCCCATCATACCCGTCTGAACATCCAGGAAGGCCGAAAGATCATCCAGCGGTGCAGTATGATCTCTTCAAGCGTTGGCCGATCCTCTGGATTACGCTGAAGACACTTGGTGATCAAATCTTGACATCCTGTTGAGAGACAATCTGATTATTAAATCCTGAAGCTACACTATTCATAGAGAAAGTTATTAATATATTTTTAAGTTCCATTTGGAGCATAGTTCAGTTCTGTTTATAAATCTTACTGCGAAGGGTTGATTCCAGCCCATTTATTGGTCTGATGAAGATGTCTTTCACCCGGCGGAATGGAAGATGACCCGTAGACATTGTTGCTAATATAATTCCCAGGAACCAGACATTAGTTGGAACCGGGAAGTATTTGCCGTCCACAAAAGCCTCTGGTGGCTGGAAATGAACGTCACCTGTCAACAAAGTAAGATGTTTTATTTTTAATTGTATTCCATATTAAAAGTCAGAGTGCATAAAAACAGTAATTTATGAAACGATTGAGAGTGACTGATGGTCTAGATCAGAGGTCAGCAACCTGCAACTCTGGAGCCGCATGCGACTCTTCAGCCTCCTTGTAGTGGCTCCCGATGGCCGTGACAAAAACAACATGGAATGTTTTTTTCTTTTATTATCGTCATTATGTGTTCATTTTGTTGCACAATTCCCCTGGGGTTTTAGTTGATACCATCTAAATAAAGTTTTTTTATTATTTTTTTTTTAAATAATTTTTCATTTAAAATATGTCACATCAACGTCAGCAGCCCTCGCCTTTACTTGCTGGCGGGACCACGGCGGGAACCCCTACCACTCTAAGCATGAAAAGAGCCCAAAAAAGAAAAATGTCGGAAGAAAATAGAGTTTAATGCAGCGTGGACATCTGCTTCTGCATTCACCGCCAATGATGCTGGCTTACCTGTGTGCTTGATATGTAGCGAGAAACTATCAAACAACAAAAAATGTAACGTTGAAAAGCAAACATTTAGCATTTGCTGAAAAATACCCAACCGAAGATGAGCACCAGAGAGCAATTTCGGAATTACAACGACAAGCTGAAGAGAGAAAACAGAAAATAGTTTTCTTGTATTTTAAGGTGCGTCCATTGATCACTGGCTGGCTGCCAACAAACCCGAAGAGGACGGGAGAATGCATGGGTTACTAATATTAAACATATTATATATTAAAGTGGCCTTGTTTGTAGTGATTCCAACTGTTATAATATGAATAAAGATTAAAACTTTTAGAGGTTTATAAACTCTGTAATTTTTTGCTGCTCCCGGGGGGTGGGGGGGGAACACAAAGTGGCTCTTTTGATAAAAAAGGTTGCCGACCCCTGGTCTAGATCAAACCAGTGCTGAACCACCACAGTGTGTTCAGTTAATAGCCAGCGCTATGTGCTCTGATCATTTCTGTGTGTAGGAAACTGTGAACCATACACCTCAGCATCTCTCTCTGTGACAAACACTGCGTCCAGCAGAGACACGTTAGTTTCCTGTACAATGAGAAAGAAATGGTGACTCACCGTCATACGTTCTGCTGTGGTATCCATCCTCATCCACCAGCCGTGCGGAGCTGAAGTCTATCAGCTTGATCTGTAGAGGGCAGAGTTGGTTAGTGTACAGTTAATGGTGAAGATATTAACTCAACTTAACGTCATTACCCACCTTTGGTATCAGGTCAATATTCACCAGAATGTTCCGCAGGTTGATATCGTTGTGGAAAACCCCGCGGCTGATGCAGTGCTGCACGGCGTTAACCAACTGCCGCATTATAAGGCGAGCTGTGTTTGCACTCAAACCATTCTCTATGTCGATAAACTCTTTGAGAGACATGCACGGTTGAGGGTACTCCAGAACCATGGACAAGGAATCTCCACCGTCGAACCACTCATACATCCTTATCACGTTAGGGCAGACCGGGGAGCGGCACAGCTTCACCATCATCGCCACCTCTCGATACAGAGGTTCAGGATGATCAGGCTGGAGAGGTCGAAGAGAAGTCATTTATTTTAGAGAGATTCAGTACAAATTGCTTAACTAGTTGATGAGAAATAAAGTAAACGTAAACTTTATGGTTGATATAAATTAAAGTTTTAAAAAAAGATACCTCATAACAGTTTAAAAGCTGCTTGTACCAGATTCCGGGTCATATTAGGTCAATAAAGAAAAGCCATATGGAACAAAAACAATGCCAAAAGTATTTGAAATAAAAAGCTTGTTGAATTACACAACTGGGAAAAAATGCATTGCAATAAACAGTGCTTACATTTTAATGCATTGTATTTTCAGGGGTTGCATTTTTGTGCGCTGCATTTTAACTGCATTCATATTTCAATCGGAAACATTTCGCCAACTTTTTCATTGTTAAAAAATTCAATAATTACCGGTAATATTCACCTCATTCGTCACCAAAAATTCAGTGGTTCAAATTCGACAGCTCACATCCGGGAACTGCAGGAAAAGCAATAGAGAACCGGTAAAAGATTGCCATCTGCTGTCAGACGTCCTCACCAGCGGGTGGTGCTAGCAGTCTGTTGTTGAAGGATGTGACGACGAATGAGGTGAATATTAATTATTGAATTTTTTAACAATGAAAAAGTTGGTGAAATGTTTCCGATTGAAATATTCACTTCTTAAATATACAACCATGTGAAAATGCAGCGCACAAAAATGCAACCCCTGAAAATACAATGCATTAAAATGTAAACACTGTTTATTGCAATGCATTTTTTCCCAGTTGTGTAATTCAACAAACTTTTTATTTCAAATCCTTTTGGCATTATTTTTGTTCCATAAGCCACAAGGAACTTAAAACTGCCCTCAGAAGAAACTATGTGGGATTGGGAATTATTTGTTTCGACCACAACAGGACTTTCCTAATGAGAAGGTTTTTTAGAGGAGAGAGAACGGATAGCAGAGCGCAGATTACACAACTCAATTTATCACGCTTGAACTTTTTTTAAAGACATTGGTTGAAGATTCATTCAAAGTAGATTTTCAAATCTTTAAATTCATCCACATACTAGGGTCGCGAACAATCACCCCGCCCCTTCACCACCACAGCATCATGCGGGCATGGGCATAATGCTGCTTGGGAACTGTTATGAACATGTGATTTCATAACTCCATGTGATGTAGATACTAAATGTATGATTTATCAAATGCATTTATAACTGTCTGTAGAGTTCTATTAGTTCTCATTGCTTTCAGAGATGTACTCAGCGTTTACCGTGAGCTGAGACACTGTGACATTTTTCTCAGTCATTGCTTTTATTATTCTCTTATTCTCTTTTCCGTTATTGTGACTACGTCCCTGTAACCACCGCTTGTTTGGGTTAAGATAACTCTTTACCTGTGGGGCTTTTTGAGTTTAGTTTTAGACAAAGTGTGTCTCCATATGCTCTTAATCTCCTCGATCAAAAATAGGTACCAAACTTAGTATGTAAAAATAGGGAATTCAAATTAACATCTATTGGATTTGTGGTGTCAGTGTTCTTTTGGGATTTTTTTCCAACGATGTTGCAACTTTAAAAAAAAAAGTTGCTATGCTCGTCTTTTCACAGGAGGCAGAGAAAATGATTTTGAGATTGTGGCTCTTTATAACAAAAACATTGAGTTCTAAAAATGTAACGTAGCATCTGTAGAAAGAAAAGTAGCATCCTGTATGTGTGTGTGTGCGTGTTATTCCACCATTACACAGAACCCATTACTGTTTAGTACAATACAAAGTAATCCTGCGTTTCTCAAACTTTAAACAGACATTACTTTGAAGTTACCTTTCATTTTATTTCCTTTTGCAGCAGACAATTGTTTAATTACTCTATGTGTGCTCTTTTAATAATGTTTGATGAAAATAGAAAGCAATACTTTTGTTCTTTGCATTGAAAAAAAGCAATGTAGAGTGAGAACGTATTTTTCGTGGGTTTAAAGCAAATGAGGCCATTATGTCATCTAGCGACTTTTAACAGAATGCATCGGGTCTTGGTATCGGCATACACTCAAAATCCAATGACTCGCACTCATAGGGAAAAAAACAGATCGGGACATTCCTAGTTTTAAGTTTAAAATGTAAATCTCTTTAATATTAAAAACTCTTGAAGAATGGTGTATAGACACAGTAATATCAACAAATTATTTCATTGTAAACAGATAATAACATTATAATCTGTTACATACGTGCGCGATCTCCTGCTCTAAGTCTGGAGAGCGAGAGGGTGCGTCACAGTCCCATAGGGTGCTTTTATACGACCACAAAAAGGGACGTATTAGATCTTTGTATCTTTCGCCAAACAAGCAAACATTATTTAGTGTTACCAAGTTGGTTATTGTGTATTTGCAATTACGTCTTTGATATTGTGAAATAGGCTAATATTTAATAGTACCACCGACCCGTGACGAAGATGTCATCGTCCATCGAAATTGTACAATGCCAAATAACTTGACATCGCCCAACCGTAGCACGTACTGAAGGCTTAGTTGGATATTTTTTCGATAAACTATATATAATGTTTTGTCAACTTACCACAACAATATAAGAGTCACTCGCAGGCCTGGGGCCACTTTTGATTGCAACCTGGAAATAGAGGAAACAGCTTTAACAGAGTATTGTCCAGTTAACTTTAAGGTTAGGTTCATTTTACAAGTACAAGCTTCAGATCCAGTTACCTCCATCCAACCGTGTTTAGCCATGTAGATCGTACCAAAGCTTCCATTAACCAGAAGTTCTTGGAATTCATAAAAGTCTGTCACTTTTCCTGCAAACAGAGGAGGTGGCAAGGTCAAGTAATACTCGTAAATGTACAGTTAAAGGAAAGGCTCAATCAAACCAAGAGTATTTTCATGAGATCGAAAAAAGCAAACAAGAAATCTCACCACTGCAAGCCGCATAATCCGAGACTGGTTTTCCGGCAGCTGCTACAGTGTTCTTTGAACTCTGGAGCCCAGATGGTCCTGGGACAGGCTCAGGTTCTGGTTGAGAAGCAGGAGCAGAAGCAAGAACAGGAGTAGGAGCAGGAGCAGAAACAGGAGTAGGAGCAGGAGCAGAAACAGGAATAGGAGAAGGAACAGCAACAGGAATGGGAGAAGGAGCAGCAACAGGATCTCCTGATCTCCTGAAGTCCTTCCTCGGTTTCCTGAGCATTATGCTGATTCGTCTCCTGTGTCGTCTGGAAACTCCTTGAATATGTAAAAAATGAGAAGATAAATATTCATTCATTAATTTTCCTGCCCCCTTCTTCCATTTCGGGAATCTCCAGCTCACATCGGCCGAGAGGCGGGGGTACACCTTGGACAGATCGCCAGTCCATAACAGGAGAAGATAAATATTTTAAACATTATTATATAACAGTCGCTGAATGAAAAAAAAAGTGCTACACAAGAGGATCTTGTTTTCAGTTTGGTAACTTGAAGAATTCAGTATTACTCTCAATGCAAAGGCTATGGGTTCAAACCCCAGGGAAAGCAAGAAATGACAAAAGTTGTTATTTGCTTCAAATGTAAGTCACTTTGGATAAAAGCATCTGCCACATGCATAAATGTGAATATCCTAAAAAAGACAGACCAAAACAAAACAAAAGCCAACAGGAACTCTCACCTCTGCTAGCTTCTTCATCAGGGTCTGCGTTCACTGAACCCTGGAGCCCAGATGGTCCTGGGACAGGCTCAGGTTCTGCTTGAGGAACAGGCTCTCCTGATCTCCTGAAGAACATTCTTACTCTCCTGAAGAAAGCACAGACTCGTCTCCTGCCTCGTCTGGAACCTCCTTGAATTAGTAAAAAAACATAAATATTTAAGACATGAGTTAGAAACAGTCACAGAATAAAACCAAAAATATATTTTTGATACACAACTTTCATTAATTTTTCAGCTGTAGAATTAGAACGAGATCCTTAATCAGACTGTAATTAGTCGCCTACTCGATTACTACTAGCTCCACTTGTCCTGCCTGTTCCCACTGTATTCCTCCCAATCATGTATGCTTTATTTCTTGTTTTGTGTATTTTGATGTCTGGTGTCCTTGGGTGACTACAAGGGCACCACTAAATAAAATGTATTATTATTCTATTAATAAAAAAGACAGAACAAAGTTTAAAAGGCAAACAAGAACTCTCACCTCTGCTAGCTTCATCTTCAGGAACTGCAGTGTCTGGAGCCGGATCAGCCACTGCGTTCACTGAACCCTGGAGCCCAGATGGTCCTGGGACAGGATCAGCTTCTGCCTGAGGAGCAGGAACAGGCTCTCGTGATCTCCTGAAGATCTTCCTTGCTCTCCTGAAGAAGGCACAGATTCCTCTCCGGCCTCGTCTGGAACCTCCTTGAGTTAGAAAAGCAACAGTCACTGTTAAACTTGCAGAAACAAAGCCACGGTCCTCCAATCTGTTTCGATCGGCTGTGAGAGGTCACATATAGAGTCAACTATTGTAAAGTCACCAAGACGAGTCGGAACAATGCTCAAAGTGCAGAGATGAAAACAGCACAAGAGCAGTTACCCAGCAGCGGTCATAGCAGCAGCATCTTCCAAAGCCATTTCATAACCAAGAAATCACAGAATCTGTGGCTTTTTATAAAGTTAAAGAGATGGTATGAAAGCTTATGTGTCGCAATATTCAAATGTAAATGCGAAAAATGGCGTTCATACAGATTCAAATTATATTACACAAAAAATAAATAAATCACATCATTTACATTTGCCACAAATATAGTGCAAAATTGTATAAAAATGTATAAAATGTAGACAGATTTACATATTTTAGCTGCAAGGTTAAAGGGCTGATATTTTATCAATATAACATACCGAAAAATGTGTTGTGGGTTTGAAATGACAAGTAAACAATAAAAGAATTAATGTGAACTACCCCAGTTATAAAAGCAATGCTGTTTAAACCATGGTCATATATATAATATAACATAATAATACTAATAATAACAACAACGATTCAACTTTTACAGGGACATGTTATAATCATCATGTACTATGAGAGGTACATTTAAATTTGGCAACTAAAAAAAAAACCACCAAAATGTTTATGCAATTTCAACACCTAAAGTATATTTGTCAAAGGCAAGTGTAAATTACATAATTACTTTCATTTACATTTTACAACATAATTTAAATGTAAGTGAAGGCCACATGGCATTTAGCATTTGAATTTTGCTACACATATAATTAGCCAACAGAAACATGTGACCACGTTTTCTTGGTAAATTTGTTTAATTCCAATCTTTTTGATTAAGATTTTCAGCAAGTATAGTTAACGAGAATAGTAGTGCATCTCTTAAAACCTTGTTGATCAACGGTTTATGTTAGACATGTTACTAATAAAGATGATGTTATGTAAATCATGTGTTTTAAACTAATTTGTTACATAAAAAAATTACAATTTGTAATTATGAATCTCCAAGACCAAACTTTATAAATATTACACATATATTTCCTTTTTCCTCATAAATATTGACTGGCAGCAAGTTTAAGTTTAAGTTAATCACGACCTCTTTAGAACTCAAACTCAGTGTTTGATCTTGGAATATGGTTAAACTCAGCCTGCAATTATATCATAATATTAAAATAACGTTCTGAAGATATATATATATACACCAGAAGACATTAACTGCATAGACTACAGCAGCCTGGTCTGAGCAACACAAAGTTCAGTTCAGAAAGAAATGATTTGAAGCCGTTTCTAACATTTTCAAGTAATTTAGTTCATTAAAGTTTCATTCGTACAGTTGTTTCAAGGCAGTGAGTAAACATTCAGAAAGTTATGTGCTGGGCTAGTTACGTGTGAATTCTTTCAGTTTTAGCTAAATAAACGCTCAACCGCCAAACTACGAGACGTACGGTATTTCCCAAAACCCAAACGATGTTGTTTATTCCGGTTTTAATCTCCAGGGTTTAGTTTTTCACCGTTCTCTCACCAGTTGTGTTGTCGAGAGGGGGGCTCTCGGTGGGTGAACTCTCCATCTCTCGAGTATTTGAGTCCGGGAGAGACCGCGAGGATTCGGAGCCCTGCAGATCCGTCCTGATGGCGAAACGCGAAACGCAGCGGGCCGCAGGTATTTCTTCCTCTACTGACATAGCAAAAACCGAGAAAGTGTCCGAGTAAAAGCGAAATTTCGGCGGAACTTCGGAGGCACTTTTCTCTGACAGTCACAAACAAACTGAAGCTCGATCAGAAACTCGTCTGTAAGCGCATGACGTAAGCGATTGACGTCATACATAGAGCGCTGCACATTTCAGGCGCATCTTTTAAACAGTTTAAACATGGCGTGTTCTCTGGATGCGGATAACGTCCTCAAGAGAAATCTGATGCAGATGATTGTGAACCGAAAGAGCCACAGATAAAGTCTCTCTTATTAAGAGATATCATTGTGAAATACAATTAGTGTGCTCTTATTTATTATTGATTCAAATATTACACTTAATCAGTTGAAATGGTATCTATGTTTCCATATTAACCTCTTGTGATTAGAAGTCGCTGCAGTAATCAGCTATTTAATAGTTCTTTTTCTCATAAATGAAATGGTTCATATTAATATTAATGTTTTCAAGTTATATAGTGCTTTTCCACTTGCTCAAAGATGCTTTTTAATTTTTCAGAGCATTATTCATTCATTCCACATTCACACACTGGTTGTGAAAAGCTATATTGGTAGCCCCAAGTGGCAACATCTGGCTTTCCTTCTTGAAGACTAAATGAAAGTGACTGAACTGCAATTCCTGTTCTTTTTATTTGCTGGTTTTAGATTTATATTAAAATTGTGCATAATTTAAGGGCGTGGATGATACCAGTTCTTTCATGTCAAGGTGTCATCCTCTGTTGTAGTTCATTCCAGCTCATTTCATTTGATAAACTTGGCTACTCCTTGTGTTTTTTTATTTTACTGTCAGTTGTTTTTTGGTGAGTGTTGTCTTAGACCGCTATATGTGTGGTTTCTACACTTACGTCCTGCCTCTGGATCTTTTGCTCATTTTGTATTACCAGGAAGTGACGCACTTTAACTTTGCCAGAAACCAATGGGTGATGCCCTCAGCTGCCCGTGGGGAGTTTGACTGAACATTTCACGCTGACGGCCTCCTACACACCACCAATGTGGCTTATATGCAAATCTTTTTTTTTTTTAAGAATTAAAACAAACATCCAGCTTAAACTACAGTGCAAGACCTACAGTTACAGTACATAAGCGTAACAGAAAAAAATAATTGCAAATATTATAAAAAGTAAATAAAAAGGAAGGGAAAAATCACACAAGAGAAAGAAAGACAAAAAAATTGCAGTTGATGCTAAGCATCTATTACAGATATTTCTGAAATATTTGACATCTTTGCAACTTCACGACTATATTTAATCAGGGAGAGAGATTTAAAGTATTATTGTAGGTCAGTCATGAACCACTGAAAATTGGGTACACTCAGTGCACTTCTTGCCTTATGAATATGAAACTTCCCAGAAATTTCTTCATCATTGAAGATAACCCTATTTTTTAGAAAGGGTTGCAAATAAGTGGAAAGATTAAATGATAGAAACATGGACCAAAAGAATTTGTTGTGTTTAGACTAAGAGAACAGGTGAAGATTTTTCTCTGGATGCTCTCTATAAAAGTAGCACAGACATGAAATGCGATCTTTAAACTTAGTAAGAAATTCATTTAAAGCAGGAGTGTCAAACTCATTTTCACCGAGGGCCACATTAGCATAATGGCTGTCCTCAAAGGGCCAGATGTAGCTTATAAATGTAAAACAATGTAATCAAATGTAATGTAAAATAAATGTAACTGCTCCTTAATGTTAAATAATTCATTATTTATAATTTATTCAAGTGACAATTCAGTTGCATAGAAACAATTGTTTGCTTGTTGTTCTAATGTAAATCCTTTTGGTTTTTGTCAGCTTCTGAAAACCCACATAATTCCATTAATGAAGGATCAAACTGTCCAAGTGAATAAAGAAAAATAGCATTTTTGTAATTTGTTTAGTGAAAAAAACCCTCACAGACTGAAAACGATCAATCATCATCTTTTATCATCAGGCTCAAGAAACAGATCACAGATAAACTATTAGCTCCGCCCATTTCACATCTTGAACTTTATTTTAGCGTGAGAAATCGGAGGTGTGACGTGAGTCTTACGTTCAATGTGTGAGAGTTGGCAGCTCAATGTGTGAGAGTTGGCAGCTCTGGATGCGGAAATACCATTGCGCCTACCATAGGCATTATGGGAAATGTAGTTTTTTTTTTTTTTTTTTTTTTTTTACATTTATTTTTTATTTAGACACTCAAAACTTTTAAGCTCTTGCGGGCCACATTAGATTACATTGCGGGCCACATCTGGCCAGCGGGCCTTGAGTTTGACACATGTGCTTTGATGTGCAGAGTTGTAAAAACTACAGAGGCATAAAGTTGATGAGTCACAAAATGAAACTTTGGGAAAGAGTAGTGGAAGCTAGGCTAAGAAGGAAAGTTGATATTTGTGAGCAACAGTATGACTTCATGCCCAGGAAGAGCACTTCTGATGCAATTTTTGCTCTGAGAATGTTAATGGAGAAGGACAGAGATGGTCAGAGGGAGCTGCACTGCGTCTTTGTGCATTTAGAAAAAGCCTATGACAGCGTGCCGAGAGAGGAGATATGGTCCTGTATGAGGATGTCAGGAGTGGCAGAGAAGTACGTCAGAGTAGTTCAGGATATGCGTGAGAGAAGTAAGACAGCAGTGAGATGTGCAATAGGTCAGACAGAAGAGTTCAAGGTGGAGGTAGGGCTACATCAAGGATTGGCTTTGAATCCGTTCTTGTTTGCTATGGTGATGGACAGGTTGACAGATGAGGTCAGGCAGGAATCTCCATGGACAACGATGTTTGCAGATGACATTGTGATCTGTAGTGAGAGCAGAGAGCAGGTGGAGAAACACCTGGAAAGTTGGAGGTCAGCTCTAGAAAGAAGAGGAATGAAAGTCAGTCGCAGCAAGACAGAATACATGAGTTTGAACGAGAGAGAGGGAAATAGAACAGTGAGGTTACAGGGGGCTGAGGTCAAGAAGGTGCAGGAGTTTAGGTATTTGGGGTCAACAGTACAGTGCGACGGGGAGTGTGGAAAAGAGGTGAAGAGACGAGTGCAGGCAGGTTGGAGTGGGTGGAGAAAAGTGGATGGAGGCCAGATTGAGATGGTTTGGACATGTGCAGAGGAGGGATAGTGGTTATATTGGTAGAAGGATGTTGGAGATGGAGATCCTGGAGGCAAGAGGTCAAGAGGAAGACCAAAGACGAGATATATGGATGTGCTTAAAGAGGACATGAAGGTAGTTGATGCAAGAATAGAGGATACTGAGGACAGAGTTAGGTGGAAACAGATGATTCGCTGTAGTGACCCCTAAACTGGGAACAGCTGAAAGGAAAAGAAGCAGAATTCCTTTAAAGTATGATTAATAGTGAAACCAGTGGTTGCTGCTCCCTGCTCATGCATTGTGCTCACATTAAACACAGATTTGACTGAAATGGGGATCAGATTATGAAAAGGAAAAAACCTGCAGGCTGCGAAAACATTAAACTTCGGTGTGAGTCATGATTTAGACAAGTTAAATTGGAACACTACTATCAATATACTGCACTAAAGAACGACGTGACACTCAAAAGGAAAAAGCAGAAAGAATTAAATCAATGGATGGTTTGTTAAGACGGTGGTTTAGGTCACCAAGTTAGCCTGCTTTTTATTAAACAGAAACACAGCTTGCCACAGTGAGGGAAATTCAGTTCAAACATGTCACTTTCGCAAACCTTCCTCATCCAGACTACAACAAACTCTCAGAAGTCTACATAATACAGACTTATATCTCTTAACTCACAATGTAGACTTACATCTCAAATCTCAATCCTAAGCAATGAAATAAATATAAAGAACGGAAATACGATTTAGCTTCTGTCGCTTACCGTGGTGCTCATGCAGTTCCTCTAATGAGCGCCAGGTGGCAGCGCACACAAATTTGTGCCTCGCGATTATTGTTTAGATAATAATTGGCATATTGATAAGTAATAAGTAGTCAAACCTACATTTTTGAAATTTACTTATGTAGCTTTATTTACACACGTTTATGGGGGGAAGCATATAGTCTGAGGCCCCCTTTTCTACTTTACAATATATTTTGTGGTAAATACAGTTTTTAGTACAATCCCAGCTTCTTTCTTTTTTACAAATGTTTTTTTCTTTATGACATTACAAAATAATCCCACAACAATCTGTCAAAATCTCAATAATTGAGAAAAAAACGGTTTTTAATATTTTCTAACAAAAATAAAAAGTGTTGAAACAAAATAAAAATTAACTAATCCACCAAAAAGCATAAACAAGGTCAAAACTATGTGAAAATTGCCTAAAAAACAGCAAACCTCTCCAAAACCACATACGCAGTTCCAAGAACGTTTTGTGCCATTGTGCTTTTTTGTACCAGAACTTTGAAAAACACAAGATATATCACAGGTCTTGTACTTCCCAGGGCTATCCCTTCTTTTCACCACTATTTGGCACATATTTGAGATCTGTAAATTGAAACTGAAAGAGGATGTTTTGAATTCCAACTTAATTCAAAACAGCCGTAGTGGTTGGCACACGCACTGGTGTGCGCAGACACTGAAATATTGACATTTTTTTATTCAATAGAAAAAAATTACATGCTTCTGCCTTAGACGTAAACTCGCAATCTTTAGTCTTTCCATGACTATATTTTTAAATCAGAAGTGTACAAGAAATAGAATTTTGTGAAAATCTTTAAATCTTTGTCTACTTTTAATAACCACCATTTTTTTCAAGGCTAACATTAGATAAAGCATTAAAAATAAAATATATATCATAAGCAATGTTTACATTGAAAAAAGAATGGAAATGATAAGAATGAAATTAGCTAATGATATTTATTAAATGTGAATTTTATAAACATTAACAGATGTGCATTAATCAAAATGTATTAAATGAAAATGTTTACACTACACAGGTCTGGTTTAACACCAAAAGTGTACACGTTTTACTAAAAATGGTGTCAAGATTTTGATTACCCTTTTCCATAAGTGTTAAATCAACACTAAAGTGGTGTTATTCTCCACAGTAGTTTTCCACAAAGTCTTACTGAACTCTGATTAGAGGTGGTCTCATCCTCAAGGTTTAACACCGGTGTGAGAGGCAACACTTAAGTGTTGATTTAACACTTTGCGAGTTGTTCTCAATTCTATACTTTAAAAGACTTTTTGTTTTGTTTCCAGAACAGACCTCAGTATTTTAAAAAGGGGAAGTGGCTCTCTTCAGGTTTTTTGTAAATGACTAAAAAATGGGTAGTTTTTTTACCGGTGTGAAAGTAACTTCATTTGCTGTGAAAAGACGATTCTTCTCACAATGTACTAAGTGTTTACAAATGTATTGCAAAATGTACATTATTTACATTATTTCATCTCATACGTCATCTCACACAGAGAGCCACCAAGGAGAAGTGTATCACAGTTAGACCTAGGTCACTGATTCGAGACCAGATGGTTGCTGTCAGTACCTACAACCCCAATCACAATCCCCTGCCTCCACTTACCTCGTCAACCAATCACATTCCTCACAGCTCCACATAAAAACTTAATTTCCAGGAAGCATTTCCTCTGTTTGTTCTCCTTCTTCTTCCCCTGTCTTCTCAGCTGTGTGTTACCTCTCCGCAGATCCCATGTGTTACTTACCTGTGTCTCCCGTTCGTCGTGATCCTCACCTTCGCCCATTAAAACAACCGGGTATTTGCATTCTCTAAATTAACGTTAACGAGTGTATTGTCCTGTGATGGACGGATATCCTGTCCAGGGTGCACTCCACTTTTGGCTCGAAGTGTGCTGGAGAACCCCTTGACCCTGGAAAGTAACAAGCGGGCAAAGAAAATAAATGTCACGGTGACTTAAAGGGACTTACCAACTTTCTACAGCTTTAGCTTGCATGGGTTTCCTCCGGGTTTTAATAATCCCAAAAACATGCGGCAGGTTAATTGCATAATGAAATTCCCCTTATGTGAATATGTGTGAGGGAATGTGTTTGTTGCGATGGACTGGCGACCTGTCCAGGGTGTACCCCGCTGGAGATAGATACCAGCAGACCCCAGTGAATCTTTTATGAGATTTTCTTGAACTGTACGCCAAAATCCAAAAATTCAGCAAAAATAAGCTTGAATACTTCACTCTATGAGACTACGGAAATGTGATTGACAGCCAGGCTTCAGGTTTTCAGAAAAAAAAAATTTAAGCTAAGTTGTATATGCATTTCTTTGTATTTAGAAACCACAAAAAGGTGAATAAAAAATAACTGAGTTTGAGAATTTTGCCTGTATCTAAATGTGTCACTTTAAAAATAGATTTTATAGTAAAATTGTTTAAAATTGTCTATAATAAAGTGCATTTTGTAAAAATTAGCAGTTCAGTCATGTTTATATGTAATGTGTAAAGTGAGAAAACTGTCATTAATAAAGTTTTGTGATCACAATGTTAATGTTTGTAAAGCTATTACTGCTATGAAACAAACGTTAAAAGCGATGCTACATTTACAATAGAGCCTTTGGGGAAAATCATCGAAGTCTTGACTTCCTCAAGAGGTTCTGTTTTTTTTCTGCGTGGGTGTTGTCCCATCTTGTGCCCTGTTGAATTTTTGGTAGATGTTTTCATAAGTTACCACTTCAGCTGCGGGGAAATCAAGCTTTGTGCTTTGCTTCAGTAGCTCTTTTGCTTCCTCTTTTTGCAGGGAGGGTGTCTTTTTTTGTTTCCGGGATGTTTTACTCCATTTTAAAAGTGGGCAAATGAAATAAAAACAAAAAAAAGTAACCACTGAAACTAAATATGCAGAAGGAAACAAGATGTACATTTTAAAAGTAAAAGTACTGTACTTATTTTCTGACTTAAGGAAAAGACTTAAGGCTCAAAACAGCATCAAGATAAAAAGTTATTAATTATTAGAAATATATACACTACAGAAATGTATAACTATATTTTCAGTGTTTACAACATTTGAAATCTTTCAGTGAGAAAAGAAGTGATCAACTGGAAAATCCTAATACTAGTGGCATTTTACGCTAGGGCGGCTACATCAATCTAGAAAACTGTCACCAAAAAATGTATTAAAATGACATGCATTTATTTAAACAGAAAGCGGTCTCTGAGATTCAAGCTTTCGGTTTCAACTGTAAGAAACACTGTGAGGAATTGGAAGACCAGAAGCCTGAAGTTGCAGACTGAGAAACATCTCAGATAAAGCACAGGATGGTGAGAACACTCACAAGCAAAGACCTGCATTATCATGTATTTCACAAGGTGCAGCACAGAACTTACCAGTAAATAAGGAGGAAATCAAGGAGAACCAAGAACCTGGGCAGAGGAAGTAAAGAAAAACTAGGTGCAAGGGAAGAACACAGCGAGCAAAGGTGGAAACCAGGGATTCAGTGTTCAGATGAAAAGCCACTAGGATCGTCAGTTGTATGCAGTGGCATTTACATTTGTAGGTCATCAGCAAATACATGACAGGAAATGTATCTAAATGTAGAATCTCGTCAATCGGAAATATATGGACTGCTTATAGCCCTGGACCTAGGATTGACTCTTGTGGGACACCACAGTTACTAACGATGGTGCACTTCTTATACATGCCCCCCGTAGAGGACGAAGATATTCCAAATTTTATTTATTATGTATAAATATTAACAAGGTTACTATGTTTGTTAATACAATTAAAAATTACACACAATGCCATGTCAAGCGTTTCGAAAAACGTACAAGCAAAAATAGTACATTGATGATCGACCACAGTCTTATGTAATTACCAAGAGCAAGAAAACATTATTTTTTACCTTACAAAACCAGTTTAATTAATTTATAACAGATATTTTCAGGCGGTACAAATGACGCATACATTTGTTATTACTATATTATTACAATGTAAGAACAGTGTTCATGCTAACCTCATTACGACACTTGTAAACAAACTGAACTGTCATCAGTGGGTGGGTCAGAGTTCAAAAACCAAGACCCCGTCATGGATGACATTCGTTACATTGTCAAAGTGGAGAAATGTCCGATCATTAAGATCCTCAACATTTGAAATATAAAGACCAGCAGGCAATGGAAAAGGCTTGGCATGCAGTTGCACTAAATCCGCAGGGTCGCGGGCACAACCAGCGCTGCCGGTGTGAAAGCTGCTCACACCTCACTTGTGCTACGCTTACGCTTTGGTGTGAAACCGGTGTTACTCCACTCTCTTCACCAGGCAGCTGTCGACTCCTGTGTCAAAACCTGCAACTCACAACACAAATCAAGATCACCTGCAACCACTTACCTCAGCGTCCAATCACCTTCTCTGAAGTTTCCTATAAAAATTATAGCTCCCAACTGTTCCTTGTCCATCGTCAATGTTGTTCCCCCCGTGTTACTTCCTGGACTCCCTCGCTGGCTCTCTTCATCATTTGCTCCGTGAGTTTCTACTATTGTTTTAAATTGCTGTAGTGAAATTGACCCCGGTGGATAAAAGGTGTTTGCCGATTATAGCGTAACAGGTTGGTTAAAGGAACATTATTGTTTTATATGTATGATTGTGTGAGTGATAAAAATCTAACCCTGTGTTTTAATTTATTTCTACAAAAAAAAACATGTGAAAACTTATTAGAAATGTAGAAATGATTTACTGCTGGTACTGGTGATAGTGATTTCAGTCCTAGAGATTTGTAGTTTTTTCATTTATAAACCTACTGTACCTTTAAGAGTGAAGACGCACTGGGTATCACAAAGTTTTCCCATCAAACACGCTTGTTATGCAACAGAATTGTGTAATAGAGAATGATGAATATAATTTCACACCTCTTCAAGCACGAACTAACACCACCTCTGATGCTCAGCGAGGAATATAAAGAACAATTGTTAAAGAGGACTCGCCCTAAAGCATCAGTAATAACCCGAGTTTCACACATACAACAGGGTTTTAGAGAAGATCTTGGAATACATTTTTTACACTTCCAGAGATTTCCACTTCTATCAGAGGCATTAACACACACTCACGTCCAATCTGTGTCATCAATCTCCTGAGAAACCCTTGGATTTCATCTGTTTTGCATTTATTTTGGTTGCTGAGGAAGCAGTCAGGGGTGGGCAGTAATAAAGTAAATGTAATTAGTTACTGTACTTAAGCAGCTTTTTCAAGTATCTGTACTTTACTTTACATTTAAAAGTCAAATATCTTACTTTTTACTCAACTACATTTTGCAAAATCAGTCGTTCCTTTTTATTGATGAGTGAATAAAAAATGTAAGTGGTCAAGCATGTGCGATCCATCAATCAGGGTACAGTACTCTCTGTTTTCAATTGTTTTGGTTGCAGCTGGTGGTATCTACTGAGTATCTACAAATGTAGTGTTTTTTAGATGCCAGAACCTTAATAAATAATGGAAGAAACTCCCGAAACTAGTTTCTGTTATGGTAATCTGACATGACAGGTGATGCTTACGCACAGACATTTGGGTAGAATATAGTAAAAGAAAACTTGTGAACATGTGTTACAAATTTAAAAGGCCGGCTCTGAAACCCTGTTCTTTTTTTTTTTTTAAAGGAAGTTTAGGTTAAAGTTTCTGAGCTCATGATCCTTTAAATAAGTGTCAACTTCATAAGTCAAAGTCTTTTCCATATTGTTTTACGAAGAGTCTTGACAAAATGATAATGGTATAGCCATAATAAGTCATTCTACTTTTGATACTTAAACACGTTTTAAGGCAAATACTTTTGTACTTTTGCTCAAGTGAAATTCTGAAGGAAGTACTTTTAGTAGAGTAATATTTTATCTAGTGAAACTACTATAAGTCAAGTACTTGGTTTGTGTACTTTGTCCACCACTGGAAGCAGGGGGCAGCTTTGTGGGTTTGGTTTAGTAGACCAAACTTACCGTATTTTTCGGCTCATAAGACGCACTTTTTCTTCCCCAAAACTGAGAGGGAAAAGTTGGTGCATCTTATCGAGCGAATGCAGAGAGTCGCGAAGTCCGGTCACGGCCGTATGAGAGGCGTAAGAGCTCCAGAGCTAGGCCGAAGCCGCGGCCATATTTGTACACCCGGCGCTGCGCGCTGACGTCATCGCCCATCTCTGCCATAGCGCGGTCGTAATGAAAACGGGAAAAAACTACATTTCCCACAATGCCTTTGGCTTCCGCATCCATACTCACGAGCGAAACTACAGAGCTCAGCTGCCGTTTCTCACACATTCAACGCATTTGAGTGATCTCTCACGCTACAAACCCGATTTCTCACGCTAAAATACATTTCAAGATGTGAAATGGGCACAGCTAATAGTTTATCTGCGATGTTTCTTAAGCCTGATGTGACGCTTGTGCCGGATAGCCAGTGGAAAAAGAAGGAGCTTCAAGACGAGCACATCATCCCAAACTCAAACCTTTATTTTTAGCCTCCTTCAGCGTCACAAAACAAAAGTAAACAATAAACAACAGGGAAGCGCTCCCAGGGGAAGGGCAACATACATACAAATACAATGTGGTGCCGGCGCCTATCTACAGGTTGTCAGTCCATCACAGGGCAACATTCACTCACACATAACCTAACTGCATGTTTTTGGGATTGTGGGGGAAACCGGAGTACCCGGAGGAAACCCACGCAAGCACAGGGAGAACATGCAAACTCCTTCCAGGAGTGAGCCTCGAACCTTGATGTGGATGGGCTCCAAAAGACCACAATGACATAGATAAACATTTAGTCTCTTAGTTCCATTGCTTTAAGAGTGGACTTGACAATACAGCCATTTACAGATCCAATGTCTGGTTGACCGACGAAAGAATGTAAGAGACTTGTTTGCCCCCACAACTTTGGAGACTGGGGTCAGCATTACAAAAAACTTTTAATTACACTTTTTCCCCAGGAACTTTGCTCTACACCCTCAGACCTGTACAGCGTATAAAAACCCAGAAGAAACTGCCAATAAATCGTGACTTGGTTGATGCATGAACTTTGTGGGGTATTTCTTTACTTGTTACCCTGAGACTCACCAAAATTGAACAATAGAAGATTGGAAAACGTCGCATCGTCTGATGAGTCTCGATTTCTGCTCCGACATTCAGATGGTTGGGTCAGAGATTGGCGTAAAAAACATGAAAACATGGTTCCACCCTGCCTTGAGTCAATGGTTCAGGCTGGTGGTGGTGTTATGTTGTGGGGGATATTTTTCGGGCCCTTTAGTACTGTAGCGGGCTGGCGCGAGACACAGGCGCTTTGGTTTGAGGTCACACAGGGCATTTTATTAAAATCGGTGCACCAATAAAAAAATAAAATGGAGAGTTACTCAGTTCTTGCTACTCAGGGGGGAGTCCCCCGAAGGCACAAGATCCCGGTTTCTGGCTCTATCAGCAATCCCCAATTGGGTCCGCCTCCACTGCATCGACCCTAACTGGAATGTTGGCGGCCCAATGCCTGGGTTGGGTGCATCTTGACGATGCTACAAATGCTGCAATGGCACTGAAGGTCCGGTAGGTGGGGCAACTGTAGGCGTTCCTGCAACTCCGGTGTGGGGCATATCGAAAAGTGGCTCTCCTCACTCTCCACTGTCTCTGTTCTGCTTTTAAAGTGCGTAATTCGACAAGAACACCGATTAGCTCCGCACCTCGTCACAGTACCAATTGAGCATCAACGCCAGTGCCTCCCTGATGATTGCCGACCATGTCCATCCCTTTATGACATTGCAGTGTCCCCATCTTCTGTTGGCTACTTTCAACATGAGAACACGTCAGCAGGATTTCCTGCTCAGGTAAAAGGTGAGGAAGACCCTGCATTGGTCACCATCTAATCAACATCCACATTCACTCCAACATTTCGTCTTGGGGGCAACTGAGACCTTTCACTTGAGTCGTGTTTTGGTACTGTGGGAAGAAACCCACGCAGGCACAGGAAGAAACTCCACTCTGGAAATCGCCCTGGTGACCTTCTAACAGAGAGGCAGCAGCTCTACCCACTGCATCACACTGATGCAGTGAAATATAAATGAATAAAAATAGATTACATATTAAAAAGATTAATGTCAACAGAAGTGCGTAGAAAAGGTAGAAAACATGCAAATCAATGAGTAGTTGCTATGGATACCAGTGGTGGTTTCTTGAATACTTGTGATTGACTGTGATTCATTCTCGGTGTGTAGAGGATCGGTTTCTGACCAGCAGCTTGGTGAAATTTCCAGCGTCTCTGAGGAAAAGTGTTTATGTAATCTCTCTCTCTCCCTCCATGTGTTTATGTCTCTTGCCCGCTCACTCTCTCAGCATTCAACGAACTTGAACTCAGAGAGGAAGCAGCAGCCCACTTCCCGTCGTCATGGTAACAGCATGCGAATGTGTTGAGCCACCACAGTCCACATAGAGAAACGGCTCTACAGAGGCGACAGCATCCGAGGCCAGGCAAAGGTAAGACGCAGGGGGGAAAATGGTGGGATGTTTCGAGGCCATTTTTCAGCACTCGTCCTCGGGTCTGAGGAAAACCGGTTTGCTGCAGTAAAATACCTGGAGGTTTAATGCTGGCTGTCATGTTTTTCATCTGCATCATGAAGGTGCGAATGTGTGTTTTGATAAAGTGACCTCAGACTTTGCTTTTAAAACTCATCGAATTTTAAAGGAAATTAAATTTGTATACTTATTACATCATCATGTGTGCCATGTCCCACAACCTCTCGTGTGTCTGTCTCTGTGTATCACAGATATAAACATTTACAGTAGCTCATACGCGTCAGGTTTTCTCATTTACGCTCATATTCTGTATTCTCTTATCAATCCTAATTAGGGTCTCGCGGGCTTGTTGGTAGGTATGCCAACTCGAATTCGGTTAAAGACGGGGGTACACTCTGGAAACTCTAATTAATCCATCACAGGGCCACATAAATTCACCATTCACAGTCACCTGACCTACTTGTGTTATTTTCGGGGGGCTGTGGTAGAGAAACGAAATGCCCAGAGGAAACCCATTCATGCTCAAGAACATTCTAAGCCTACCTGGAAAAGTGTGCTTGAACCAACAACCTTATCGGCAAAAAATGCTGCCATGTATTTTCATTATTACTATTATTCAGTATTACTATTATTATTATTATTATTATTATTATTATTATGCAAATTATTTGTTTTAAGTAGGAGCATTTATTATTAACTTTGGAGCATTTATTATGAATTATTATTATTTTAATTTTCAGTTTGAGTCAATTATGAATCCATTTGAATTCAGATTTGCAAACAATGTTCATAACCCTTAGATGTCCAGGGCCTTTTTGAGAGTTGTTTTTACTACTTGACAATTTGCTTTATTAAAATACCTTTTAAAAAGATTTATGTGGCAATACTTGAAAAAAAAAATCTAATCTAAACCTTACACACTGTTCCAAGCACTTTCCTTTGTGCTTTTCTTGTGGCAGAACTTTGAAAAACACAAGCCATATCACAGGTCTCGTACTTTTTTTTCTTTTCTCCACTAGATGGCAATTATGGCACAGATTTGGTGTCTGTAAAATGAAACTGAGAATCCTAAAGGACGATTGCACATATTTTTTAATTTTAATTTGAAATACTTTGCAAATTATGCGTCATAACTCTTGTAATGTTTGTTTAAAACCAAAAATATTCAAACTAATAACCTTTTTGAAACCTGCACATAAAACTAAATCAAAGTTAAGTTGCTGTGATTGGCAAACAAATATTAAATACCATATATTTTTGTAAACCTAAATAATTGTAAACCTGTTTATTAATGAATTATATATATGAAATGAACTGTTTATAAATTAACCATAGTGTAAGTTTAATTAATTAACCATGTAAGTTATTTTTAAATGTTAATCTAATAATAACCTAAAGAGCTATGCTCATAAGTTTACTTACCATGGCAAATTTTCTGATTTAACGGCCATTTTTTAAAAAATATGACTGTGACACAAACACATTGTTTACATTCATAGTTAGTTATTGGATGAAGCCATTTATTGTCAAACAACTGTTTACCACAGGAACTTTCCAAATGAGCCTGAGAAAAAGGGTCTGCACAAAAATTGACACAGGGTTCGAGTGGCTGGCAAAAAAAACCTTCCTCACCATGACCTGTTTGCTTTGAATCAATATTTGTGTCCAAAAATTTCTGGCTTCTGGTGGACCTCTACCTCTTTCATCCAATTCTGAACTCTAAGCAATGGGGAAAGCAAAAGAGCTATTTAAGGATCTAAGGCAGTGCTTAATTTATTTCAGAGTAATCTGAAAGGAAACTGTGTGTAATATCTCATTTTATCAGTGTTTTGTAATTGTTTCATTTCTATTTGAAGTGATGCTTGGTTGTCAATTTCTGGTGGACTTTTAAGAAAATAAAAGAGGGAGAAAGTGACTAACACCAGTTACTCAATGACGTAATGCAGCTGCAGTACCAGTTTGAATGAATTGGACAACATTGATAAGAATTAAACAGAAACAACTGGCTGGCTAGCATCAAAAGAAAGATGGAAGTTGCTGCCTTAGGAAAAGGCCCCCCACCAATTACAAGTGGACTTTGCCTTGTGTTTCAAATCTTTGTTGTGTTGGAATGTCAAGTAACGATAATTCAAATTTTCCTCCAGTATCCACGAGAACATGCTGCATTCATCTTCCCATCAATTCTGACCAAGTTTCCTGTGCCTTTGGATCACACGCATCCCCAAAATATCAGTGACCCACCATGTTTCACAGTGGGGATGGTATTCCTTTCATCTTGACACCTCTACAAATGTAGCGTTTATGGTTTTAGCCAAAATGTTGAATCTCATTGCTCCAAATACATTTTTCCAGAAGTTTTGGAGGCTTGTCTCTGAGCTGTTTAATGTATTGTAAACGCCTACTTTGTGCTTTCTTTGGCAAAAAACTCTTAGTGTCTCCTTTTTGAAACATTTTTTCAGAGACCCCTGTATTTCAGCTGAAGGTATTTTGCGGGCTTTTCTTTGCATCCCTTACCATTTTTCTGGCAGTTGTAGCAGAAATGTTTGTTGGTTTCAACAGAATCCCTAGTTGGCATTCCCAGTTCCTTGGAGATCTTTTTTTTATTTTATACCCTTTCCTATATTGTACAGTTCTACTACTCTTTCCCCGTAGATTAATGTTTAATTTGTCCATGAGCACCTTGAGGGTGCTGTTCCAGCAGGGTCAAAGCGAGAGAAAAGGTCCCGGGTCTCAATCATAGTTTGGAGCATGGTTCTTGTGAACATTTCAGAATTAAAGGTTTAAGGCTTTAAATGGTTTTAAGGGTTAAAAAACAAGTCAGTCTTGGAGCGTCCTGACCTTTTTTTAAGTCAATTTTCTGGTTAAATTACCTCATTTTGGCTTATTCTAAGGACAACAGGGGTCCTGGAGCTTCATGTGAATATTCAGGTTATAAATACATTTATTTGAGGCATTTTTGCCCAGAAGTTGGGCTACAAATTGTTTGCCCAACAATTTTAATTGTTGTCTTTGTTATTGCCACCTAATCTAACCAGGGTTTTTATGATAACCACACATTTCTAATGTAAAAAATACTGAATGTAATTTGTGGTGGCTTGATTTTGGTCATAATAAGTCATTTTAGAGTGACTTACTATTTTCTGGCCAAAACACATTTGGGGTTTGGCACTTTGCAGACGGTCCCTAAGCGATCCTTTTTACTGCTCATACACAGGCTAGTGGAAACATGACAAGTGTTTGTTTATAAAGGGTTTCTGGGCTCCTGATAGACCCTTGTCTCTTTCATCCAGTGAAAACGAGTGAGTGAGTGAGGCACAACACAAAATGGCGATTACTACCTTTAAAAGGCAGAGGAAGTGGAGAGATGTCACTTCCTGGGCCTATGCAACACGGACAGTAGCAACAGATGGCTCAGGGTAGTAACCTCACTCCCATCATGACCAATACTGGAGTTGAATACCAGCCAAATGGTGGATTGGCAGCAGCACTGGTACTCTGGCCACTGAATCCCTGTAGTTTTGACTCAAGAGCAGCACAGTGTTTGACTGCTCTGGTCACATTCCCTGCCCCCTAGCACTACACGGACCTGGCACAAGAACAAGTGACTCTTTGAATGATTAATAATTGAAAAATGAACTGAAATCTGGCTTCTGTGTCCTGACTTGCTGTCATGTAGAGGATTTTGTTAATGTAAGCCTGAAATACAGCTGATGAGATGGTGAATCTATGTGGTGGTCATGACAAATACGGATATAGCTTTCCATAGTTCCTCAAGTGTTGATGGTACTAGTAGAAGAGGATATGGAGGAGCAGTGGCTGAAAAAAGATATGTTGGAAAGCTTCCTTTATGTACTTTGGGATGGACAACAAGTATATTCTTCCATTTGCTACCTCTGACCAGGTGACAGGTCATTGTCACAGTAGGATACCACATGTGGTTGCTTGCTTACAGAATACATCCTAGAAAGACTACTATTCAGTGATAACCAGAGCTAGTAATCCATCGAGGTCCAGCATGTTGTTGGGTTGTGACTTGCTAGTCAGGGGCGTCCCAGCATGACCTCAGTGGTGTAATCCTCAAGTGCCAGAAACTCAATTTGTTGTGATAGAGAATCCCTACTCTGTCGATGATTGTGGGAGTATTATCGGTCCTCTCTGTCAACTCTTTGAGTATTGTGACATGCAAACATCTGAGTGAGTGAAATTCCCGGATGATCCTGCTATTTGTACTTCAATCACAAATATCGTGGGGCTTGGTATTCCACCCAGGCTAGAGCCAAATGTGAGATTTGACCAAATATACAGTTGTATAAAAAAGTTGGGGCACCAATTTTCACGATATCCCTTCTTAAATCATTGCTTGTCTGGATCAAAAATTTGAAATTTGTTCGTTCACTAACTTTGATGTTGGCTTGTAAAAGGGCCATTTAAATTTTTTTATTCATTTTTTTATAAGAAAAATGGATTGGTTGCCAGGGTAGAATTTTGGTAAAGGTGGAGTGAGTGACAAATTAACCAACCCCCGGGTCTCTGTGATTTTCCTTAGCTGAGATAGTGATATGTGAAATTGGTTACTATGGTGAACAGTTAGGTTGCTATAGAGAGGTCAATGACATAATATAATGTTTCCATTGTCTCTATGAGTCTCTATGAGTTCTGTAAATAAATCTTCATGTCTTGATCATTAATCGAAGCTGAGATTCAGAATATTTCGTTGCTAGGGTAAACATTTTGGTTGCTATGCTAAAAAAACTAATTTGTTTGTATGATTAACAAACAACCTCCACCTTCTATGATGTTTCATCTTGAAGATATTTTCATTGCCTTTCCCATTTGTTTACAATGGCCATTATTGGTAAATTTCTAACCCCTTCTATAGCCTGGAGTTCAAATACTTTTACACAGTGGTTGTTATGTTAGGGCACAGACTGATATTCTCCACAAGTGTTTTCCAGCATTCTCAGCAATTTCCCAGAATTCCTTTAGTGGTACCAGTCTCAAAAGATATAGCAACTAAACTAGTTTGGATGTTTTGGCAAAGTTTGGTGGCTGTAGTGGAAGTAAATTGTTGATTTCCAAAGGTTCAAATTTCAGCAATGAATGAAACTATGACCCATATCTTACAAAATAAATTATTGATTGTAGCAATTGTCGAGTGTCATCTATTCTCTCCTCTTTATAATTTCCTGTTGTCTCTATTTAGGAAGACTCTATTTAGGCATGTTTCATTTCTGTGGAAAGATGCACATAAGCAACCAATCAAAGCCGATTTAACATAAAGCTCAATTTACGCGTCTGCATCAAGACTACACAACGTTCCCTGTGAGGCCCTAACCCTAACCCTACATGCATAATCCATGAATATCGCCTATGTGCAAAATCACTTTGTGAAATTCGGATTGTGATGTGTGTTGTAGATCTCATAAAATCTCCCAATCTTTGTACTCCACTAAAAATACAGATGATTCTATTTCTGCACTACTTTGATCAATCGCTTAGTGACTTGGTCTGTGCTGGTGTTTGTTTTGCTCACGGTCGGTGGAGATGTATGACATTACTCCAGAAACACTTTGCAACCGAAACCGACCAAGCACTGACTTTACAGTTCACGTCTGCATCAAGCTACCATTTTTGGGAGTTGTACATTAGGCTTTTTGCGTCTTTGCAGAAGCTATGACATAGGCATTGTGTTATTTTGACGCAGAAGTATAAATTGAGTCTTATCTTGCTTTAGTGAAGAGGGGGTACCCGTACAAGACTCTCAAGGCACCTTCGAGCTGGCCTTATTCAAACAGAATGAAACAACAGTTGTCCATGGATGTTTTTCTTAGTTTTCAACCAATTATTCATTCATTTTCTTAATAGGCTTCCATTTCACAGTCACAATGTTCAACATCTCCAATGCACATTGGGTGAAAGATGGAGATAGTGTACAACCATAATGTTTCCCAATATTCAACTTTAATATTTTCCAAGATGTGAAGTAGGGGTGCGTTAATGCAGTTAGCACTTGAGAGAGCTTTAAAAACTAATGTTGTTCTCAACTCTCTCTCTATGTGGATGATCAGGTAACTGTTGCCATGGTGCCCACCCACTCATGTGCCTAACAAAGACCAAAATGGGCAGATTTTCCTTCTACACTTTTTACACTTCTAAACCACTCTGTTTAAAGCATTTGTATGGTGCTATTGCACCATGTTATTTTGAGCTTGGATTTAAATATGCATTGTTCAGCCAAAACTGAAAACCCTGCCACCACCAGCTCCCCTCCTCTTTATAAACTACCAATTTTCATTCTGTTTCAGGTGTTTTTACCTATTCAGTGGTAGGAGCCAAAGCAAATCATCACTGCTCCACACAAAACACGTATGCTTCTGAACACATATTTCATCTTAATGAACTGTTTTAGTTTCATTGTTTTATGGCTTTATCTGCCTTTCCGCGCGGGTCTAAATGTGCTCGAAAAATATTTAAATTTTGGTAAAATCATCGAAAAATTTGTGTGGAAAAATGGCTCTAAAATGCTACTTAACATGTCTTAGCCTGTTGTAGGCAAAAGGTTCTACACATGAGTAGAATACCAAAACTTAAATAAAAGTAACATGGACCACATTTCCAATCCCGACAGGAAGTCGTTATTTTCTAAAAATGGCAACTTCTGCTCATGTCTCCTAGAGATTTTATCTGTTCATCTGCAAACTCCACCAGGGATACCTTAAGGCATATGGGATGTTAAATTGCGAAGCTCTTCTGACTTCGTTAAACTAAGTGCGCAATCGTCAAAATTTGAAATTTGCCCTTATGTTTAACCCATAAAAAAACAAAACAACACAAACCCACCCAGTCCTCAATTGACAATCACTGACCCCTTGAACCCATCAACCAATCATAACTCAGATACAGCCAGAGTTGAGTTGTCAGATCTACAGATCTTTACATCTGTCATGACTGTGAAGGATGAGAAAGGCAGCACCAGTGCAAACTCACGTTTATTCTTGTCTCTGTGTCAGGCTCATCATGCCAGACACAGGCACGTTGGAAGAAGTATGTTGGAGATATAGCCACAAAAACATACATTTCCCATGTGTTTGCAGATGTCTAAATTCGTAATGGCGCCACAGCTCTGCATTTTTGATAACTTTTAGTCCCTAAGGAATGACCAGACCTATTTTTCATTTGATTGGGTAGATCCCTTTTGTTTTAGCAATTTGTAAAAGTGTGAGACAAGCTCTTTGCAAATGCAAGGGGGCGCTGCAGAGTCACCGTTCAGCACACAGTCAAAATGGCAGTGTCAGACTATCCGGGTTAGCGAGAGAATGCTCTTTATTCATTTGCTGCTTTTTGTAGAGGTTCACCAATTGCTATTCAAACCTCTTGCTTATCGATAGAAAAAAAACATTACCTGAAATATAGATGTATTTATAAAACATTAAGGCAAAAGTTCCATGGAAAGCGCTGTCTTTGTTTCCCATAATTACAGAAATAAGAAGCAAAGTGTAATTGCTTTACATTTCCTGGAGATTTAATCATTGTGGATGCTATCAATGTGTTTACAAACTGGAGTCAGAAAAGAGATGGCTGGTTATTCTGTAGGAACCTGTGGGCACCATCTTGCAAAATACATTGTTAGTTATATGATTGTCTAATCTTTAATATTCATTTATTACAACACCACAAGAAATAATCTTCGTTCAACTTGCACTGCTATCACCCACAGCTCCATTTTGTGGTCTTACCTGCCTCACTATCACCCTACCTTTTTTAAGACGTTTTGAAAACTCAACGCCATTGATTTGAGTTTTTAAAGTGTGAATTATATAATTACATACTTTTGTCTTTCTTCAGGAAAAGTCGAGTGAGCCCATGGACAACCTGTACACAATCTCACCTACCAGAAGCTAAAATCAAAGATGGAGAAGGCAACGTTTTTTTTCTCTGGGCCGGGTTGGTGTGGACCCAATGTGTCCACCTTCTCGTCTGAATGGGATGATAGTGTGAACTCTTTTTTAACATCACCAGATGTTATCAAACCCCCCCCACAGTTTCAAGACCCGGAGGAGCCCGGTCAACCATCACCCTCTGTCAAGCGCAGAGAAAAAGGTGGCAAGAAAAATGATAATAGAATCAGACCAGCAAGCAACATTGAGCTTCACAGAAGGTCGTTGTCCCTTTCCACTAATGCCAGTTCAAATCCTGGGTTTTCCCGCCGTCGGTGTGAAAGTTATGCCCTTTCGTACCCCAGCAGCAGTTCAGAGGACAGTGGCAGCGAGAACAACTCCGCCAGGAGGGGAGAGCGTCTCCCAGATGCAGTCCCACGCTCCAGATCCCGAAGCATAATCCTACGAAAGGCGAAAAGTAAGCCAGTGCCTCCTGTGAGAACTGTATCCCTACAAAGACTGGCAGCGGCAAAGCATTCAGAGGAGAAAAATATCAGAAAAGATTCCCAAAGCAACGTGACCTTACCAGATCTCATACCAACCTCAAAGCAAGAAGCAGCCAAGTCCAAGAAACCAGAGGCCCCTGGTAAGGTGGCAGTAAAGGCACTTGCTTCTAACCACAAAGCTCTAAATGAGCTACGATCAAGTGAGCCAACCTCCGTGGGCATGCCAGTTAATGGATGTGGTAATCCAGAAATGAACACATCCCCATCCTCCACTCAGTCTTCCCCATCACAGCTCTCCATCTCCTCTCCATCCAAACCCATTGGAACAAACTCTCCATCCAGTGGGTATGGCAGTCAGTGTGAAACACCTACTCAGTCAGCCTTGTGTTCAGTTTCCCTTGTGCCTTCCATACCACTGGGCACCAGAATGCGCCAAAAGCCACCCCCTGTTTTCCCCGGACAACGGATGAGAAACCGCAATGCGAGGCTGTCCCTTCAGCTTCCTGAACTTCAGCAACAAGCTCCAGATCAAGAACCCTCATCGTTTCTATCCACAACCAATCGTCGCAATTCTGATTCCACAGAAGCCACCAGGCCCAAGCAAAGAATGAGTACGAGTCTCCTGATGATGCCCATGGTGACTCAGGAGGAACTGAACAATGTGCATTTACGCTCTGTAAGCAGTTCTGATCTGGAAAATGCACAGGAATTCAGCACCAATATCATCGAGGAGGAGGTTGAGAAACTTTCAAGCCCCCAAATCAACCAGAAACCCAAACCTCCAGTGGCACCCAAGCCAGAAAGAAATAAATGGCCATCTAATGCATTGGCACAAGCAAATGTTGCTGGTCCAAAACAACCAAAGGCCAAAGTAAATGAGAGACCAGAAGATATTTACGCAATGGTGAACAAAACAAAACCTACACACACTGTCCCATCACAATATGTCACAGGCATTGAACAAGTACCTCAACAGAGGCCCCAACTGTTTTTGGATGGGCGTTCACCAAATAAAAAGTCCCACCAACAAAGATTCCCATGTACCTCAGAATTCCTGAATGTAAAGAAGCCACCCCCTAACAAAATTCAACTTCAGAAGAAGAGAAGAGCACCAACACCACCTCTGAAAAGAACTCAAGCAGTGGATGATTCCTTTTACAGCGATTCCGCTGCCATGAAGAGCCCCATCGATTCCGAGTCTCAGACTAATCTCGTAATATCTCCAAAGTCTCCCACTGCTGCCAGTCAGTATCATGTGACACTGTATGGCGTGATTCCAGATCTCCCATTGGTCACTGATCAACATCACTCAAGGGCATCAGGTGAGAACACGATCTGCTGTTTATAATGCAAAAAAAATTCTTACATTATCTCTACCAAAATCCTTCCTAATTACGGGGGACCTCGAGGTTCTTCTGAATTCCAACCCTGACCACTGTGAAAAGTTAGGGTTACCAGGTTACCAGTTCTTCAGTGAGTCCTACAAACTCAGAGGCATGAATTCAGATCTTGAGTCTCTACTTTTACACTGTGGGAATAAAAGCACTTCAGGTATCCAATTAGTGAGCAACAACCTTAATGTAACAGCTAATCAGTGAGCACCTCCCACAGCACAAATATCCAATCAGTGATCCCCTCTCCTGGCACAAATTTCTAATTAGGTAGCACTTACCGTTGTAGAGCTAACCAATCAGTGAGCAGCTCCCTTTGCACGAATATCCAATCAGTGAGTGCCTCCTCTAATGAAAATGTCCAATTAGTGAGCACTGCCCATTGCACTAAAATCCAATCAGTGATCACCTCTCCTTGCACAAATTTACAATTAGGTAGCACTTACCGTTGTAGAGCTAACCAATCAGTGAGCAGCATCCTTTGCACAAATATCCAATTAGTGAGCACCCCCCCCCCACACACACACACACACAATGAAAATATCAAATCAGTGAGCACCGCCAATTGCACAAAAAACAATCACTGAGCACGTCCCATTGCACAAATAGCCAATCAGTGATTGGATTTTTGCATTAGTGGCGGCACTCACTCACTGGGGGTTTGTGCAAGAGTAGGTTCTAGTGGGGACAAAATGCTGAGAAGTCTTCACATTAAAGTAAAATAAAGAGACTTGTGACTAAAACCTATTTTCTTCTTATTACCTCATAATTTCTTTCAATGAATAAAAAACAATTATGTAAAAGTATTTTCCACCACCACCAGATCCCAAATAGAACCACTTCATCACTCCAAATATTTAACAGCCATACATTGTGGTAGCCCATAATTTTTTAATTAATATTTAATTTTGATTAGTCATTGACTAGATCACTGTTCCTTTTGTTCGTAGATCATCCTTCGTTCACCGTGGACCAGAGCGAGCACATACCAGATCTTGGAGCTCTGCAGCTGGTTGGAGAAGAGGATGATGTGTTTCTGTACAAATCGAAAGCTCAGACAACAGAGGATCTATTCACCATTATTCACAGGTTAATATGTACCAGACATAGACACGACCTTGGTTCACTGATCTGCAGTTTTCAACATTTATGGAACCGAACAGAGCAATTATAATATAATTATAATAAAGTAAAAACAATTTAAAATAATAACAATAAATAAAATTTATAATAAAGTATAAATCTGTGTGCATCTGTTTATCTGCTGTTCACTCTCATTCAATCTAAACAAACGTTCCAGACTCACGAACAATGTTAATTAAAATATGTTTTAACAGGTCTAAACGAAAGCTACTGGGCACTAAGGACTCATCTGAATTAAAACCTGGGTATTCGGGGGTACAGATGATCTCCAGCGGGACGTCCTCGAGAATGAACCCTCAAAACGACAACTTCATGGCCTTCCTGAGACGCAGCAGGAGTGCCAGGGCCAGCTGCGGAGAGCGAATCTCTGCTACCGAACTCCTCCGAAGCTCCAAACCCACAAACACAGTCACTTCCACCACCAGCCAGTTCAAGGGCAGCTTGGGACATTCTCATGCCCCGTAAACAAAAGATGCTCACTTCTTTGAGATTATTTTTGCATTTTAATGGGAAAACAAACCGCTGTGGTGTCCCTGTTTGGGGTAAAATGCAGTAAAGTTATGAAAAAACTAAATATTACAAAGTCTTAAATTAGGTAAACATTCCTAAACTCGATAGAAATGGTGGAGAATTATATACAGTCAAAGATATTTTTTTTTTATCTTGGAACCGGTGTCTGGTGTTAAATCCGTCCTACCGCGCTAACTCTAAACACAGCCCTAACTCTAAACCTAACGTGTTATTGAGTCACATTGTTTTAAGTTACAGTTGACTCCTCGTGTTTTTCTGTGTGATTTTGAGAGCTTTGAGTAACACAAGGGCAGATCGATCCGCTACGTTGTACTGTATCCGTAAGTGTGAGGTGACCAATAATCTCGAAGGGGGGCGTGGCTGGCCTGGGCGTGCACAGCTCGATCCACCCCAGCCCCTTTTACTGCACACCACAATCAGATACACTTGATTCATTTCGGGATCCAAACAACTGATCCAGCTGGTGGCGCTAATGCACCATAAGCAAACTGCCAAAAAAACAACAGAAGAAGAAGAGGCTCGACCGTCCCGTTTACCAAGGGTTTATGCAGGCTTTGGAGGATCCTCCTAACCCGCAGCCTACAGAGGATGGGTAGGAAGGATCGTCTAAAGGCTTTGAGAGATTGAGACACAGTTTATGGTCCAGGGCTTTAGATTTTGTAGTATAATACAGCCTCTAGGGGGCAGCGATAACATTTGTAAACTCGGAACACTAAACTCTAAAGAGGAAGATGTTCTTAATATTCTGTGTGGGAGCTTTTTTCTAAAGTTCTCATTGTTCCTCATAAAAGGTTTACTGCTGTTTCTCATGTTTTCATTTTTAAGATGACAGAGCTGCTAGGGCCAGTATATATTGTAACACCCTAGTTTTAAACACAGAAAAAACAAAGTATATATATATATATATATATATATATATATATATACATACATACATACATACATACATACATACATACATACATACATACATACATACATACATATATATATATATATATATATACATATATAGTTTGAAAAAAATTATATATATAAATTATAACAAAATTATCACATTTCTTTTTATACTTTAAAAGTGGTTTTGCATTGTTTTTACTTTGAAATGCAGCTGGATTTAAGATTTTAAACACCTCACACATCGTGCCTTTAACAGTATATCAGTTGATTCTCTTTTTAACGGTCCGCAAAAGGCAAATTTTAATCAATGTTTGTTGACATAAATCCTCATTTTAATTCTGGCACAAAGAAACAAAACTAATACAAAGACAATCTATGATTGATAACGGTATTAACCGTAGTGCAGCATTGTTGCACTCTCTAACCACAAAGTTTTTGCCTCAAACTACACCCCCCAAAACATGGGCGGGGCTTACAGACAGAACAATATGGCGAAATGTAAACAGCAGTTGTGATTGGCTGTCTGTGTGAGGGATAAGGACTCTAGAGAAACCAATACTCTGGAGGTTGCAAAGTTTCGCGCAAAAACTTTACTCGATTTTAAACAATGGGATCACAAACCGAACCGAATGGGTGGTGTCAACGAAAAAGTTTCGGATTGCCATATAAAATCCTTTGTGTCCAATGAATGCTGGCTCTTTTGATGAGTAGAACAGCATCTAGGTGGCGCTCATCCCATGTTTTCATAGCTGTTTCATTCTGAAAAAATATCTCCACAAATCCTCTCTTTTCTCCACATTACAGTCGAACAGCTGCCTGTGATCAGCCACCAGCAGTACAAACCGCTCGACATACAGGGTTTTTGTGTGTTTTTTATTTCTTCTTTCATCTTCTTCTTTGCTGTTTCCCCGTGTGGTGGGGGTGCATCTGTAAACGCCATCTTCAGGCAGGGAGCGTCATTACATCAATATTTTTTCGAGAGAAGCCATCTGAAGAATCTCTAGTAGTAGAAGCCTTCAGAGCGAGTTGTTTACAAGAGTTTATGTAGGAGCTTGTTTGATTGGAGTGCATCAAGCGGTCTGCCTCGAGTTATAATGACATCCCAGGTCAACAGCTACAGGAACATTTGAGTGGGTGCCAACCTCTGTTCCCATTACATACAAATGTGTGAAGTTTTGTTGTTTATTGATGTAGTTAAGAAATAGATTGTTCAAAAACTACTAGGGAGTCATTTGGGTTTATAGCATACATTAAATTGTAAATCATGTAGAGAAATGAGAAAATTAAATGAAAAATTGGAGACATACACTCTTTAATTGATCCTCACACAAACATATTTATATGTACAGTTCTGTGCAAAACAAATTAATTAAATTAATCAATTAACAAAATACTGGGAATCAACAACAACAAAAAAACATTTATTTGATGTGACAAGCCTTAAAACAGCAGCAGTCCTTCTAGGAACTCTTTCACAAAGTTTTTGAAAGGACCTTGACTGGTAGGATGTTATGTAATCCCAGACACTCTCAACGATGCCGGGATCATGGCTCTCTGGGGGCCATGCCATCAATGGCAAAACTTCTTGTTCTATTTCACCTTGATGATCATCTTAAAGTTTTTGCCTGTGTGTTTAGGGTCATTGTCCTGCTACAGAGGCCAATCATACACCTCCCTGATTGAGCCTTATCCATAACATGATGGATACATGTCTACCTGTGTTTTTCAGCATTGAGAACACCATTAATCCTCACCAAACTTCCAAATCCATTTGCAGAGATGCGGCCTCAAACATTCAAGGAACCTCCACTATGCTTCACTGTTATCTGCAGACACTCAATTTTGTACCACTCTCCAGCCCTTCAACAAACAAACTGCCTTCGGCACCAGCTAAATATTTCTACTTTTGACTCCAATGTACGTTTTTGTGCCAAAATTAAAAATGGTTATCCCTTCTTTTCACCACTAGATGGTACTAATGGCTCTGATTTTGAGTCTGCCTCCGACACGGTTGTTTCTGTTTCAGTTCATGACTGGGTTTCAAGCTACATATGACATGGAGGATCATACGATTGATGAAATGCAAACATGGCTATAATCCTACAATATTTGGAGCAAGTATCGCTTTTCAGAACTGATGCTGGTTTGAAGTCAAAATGTAGAAAAACCAAATATCGATTTTATTTGCTCACTTTCGTTCCAATTTTGTAAATCTACCAGAATAAACAAATGAAAGCCATTCTGAAAGCGTTATTTGTTTATAACATTTTTTCACAGCTGCCTAAATCCTTTGCACAGTATCGCAAACATTTTGTTTGAGGGTGTGTTCAAATGCAAGCACTGCGTAGAGGGAAATTCCTATCATCATGGTCAGAAAAAATCAAATAATGAGAATGCCTTGGATGTTTCATGAAGGGTACTTCCTGTTTGTGACAGAGACTGTACTAAAGATTCCACATCTGTGTAAATATTGCCTTGTGTTTCCAGATATGCTTTCAGACGCTGCTGAATGTAGTTCTTCTATCTTTCCCAAATGTGCTTTTCATCGTATTGCATTCACATTTGTACAGCTCATGTTCATGTACATAATACAGAGTGATTTATGTCTGTACATTCAACTCCAGCTTTACGTGTTGATATAAATATAAATGTTTTATTAGCTGAGATGGTTTGTTGAGAAATATATCTGTATTGAAACATTTTAGTGTTTTGGATTCCAGTCCAATGTTGATCGTAAATGACTGTTGTCGCTACGCTCTTCTGTAGATTTTCACTCTTTCAGTAAAATAAACTAAGTTTCCGTAAAACATTTTGTACTTGTTCCTTTAATTCAAAAAGCATGATTGTAAATGTTGTCATTAAAGCAACACAGGAAATAATCAGCTCTTCTTCAGCAGAGAACAAAGAGCAAGCCCTTTCAAAGGAATCCGGTCTGGGAACACATCCGTCATTTCATCCGGAGCATTTCACTTAGTGCTTACGGGTAACATATACACAACATACAGGGTCGTCAAGTACTCTGCACAAAGGTTGAATCCGTCGGTGATAGAACCTTTACTCATTTACTTTAAATAAGTTTCTGATTTCCCTGATCTGGCTTTCCTGTAATCATTGAAGGAATTCAAGGATCATTTCAAAAACAATGATCACTGGAACATACATCCATCCATCCGTTCATCCATCCGTCTGTTCTTCCATCTGTCCATCCATCGATGCATTCGTCTATCTATTCATTACTCCATTCATCCAACCACCCCTTCATCCATCTGTTTATCTATCTTTTCATTCATCATTTTAAAAACAATGACTAATGATGACTGGAACATCCATCCGTGGTCCATCTATCTATTCTTCCATCCATCCATCCATCCATCCATCCATCCATCCATACATCCATCCATCCATCCTTCCATTCATTGATCCATCTATCTGTCCGTCCATTCAGCCATATGTCCATCCGTCCATCCATCTATCCTTCCATTCATTGATCCATCTATCTATCTGTCATTCAGCCATATGTCCATCCGTCCATCCATCCATCCATCCATCCATCCATCCATTCATTGATCCATCTATCTGTCTGTTCATTCAGCCATATGTCCATCCATCCTTCCATTCATTGATCCATCCATCCATCTCTCCATCCATTCATTGATCCATCTATCTGTCCGTTCATTCAGCCATATGTCCACCCATCCATCCATCTCTCCCTCCATCCATCCATCTGTTGATGGACTTGTCTATCTATACATTACTCAATCCATCCATTCATCCAACTATCCCTCCATCCATCCATCCATCCATCAGCAATATGTCCATCCATTTATCTATCCATTCATCATTTCAAAAATAATGACTAATGATGACTGTGGTCCCTCTATCTGTTCTTCCATCTGTCCTATCCATCCATCCAATCATCCCTCCATCCATCCATCCATCCACCTGTCCATTAATTCATCCATGTGTCTGTCCATCCATCTGTCCATTCATTCATCAGTATGTCTGTTCATCCATCCACTGAATCATCCATCTATGTATCCATCAATCGATTCATTTTATCTGTCTGTCCATTCATCCATCCTTCTTCTCTATTTGCCTAGTTAAGAACATGGGATTAGGTGTATGGTTACGTGAGGTTTAGGGGCAGGCTCACAAAACATCACCACATGCACTCCCAAGAGTAATTTAGATTAGCTGTAGGTATGGTAAGGGATTGTGAGAGGACACCAGAGCACCTACAGGAAGACTTCTATAGGCACATTCTGGTCATGTAGGACAGGGATGTGTGTTAAAATTTAGTTTACAATTTAGTAACAAGTTTAACAGTTTTTGTGAGGTAATATGCCTTTGCCTATTATACACATTATGGACTGTGAAACATTGATTAATTTCAATAAATAGTACCAATGTTCTGTGGTGCTTGTGCACGATTCCTCTGGGTACTCAATTCCTCAGACAGCCCTGAAAAAAAAATAAAATTCAAGTGGTTTAAACAGATAGTTTACAGGAATGAATGTGAAAGTTAACAGTGAGTTAATAGAACTGGCGACCTCTCCAGTGTGTATCACCTTTCCCGCAATGTAGCACAACGTATACTTAAAAAAGTGGATAATGACTAAGCTATGCCCCTTTGCCACCATTGTTCACCCTTTTAGCTGAAAACTCTAACCAGGTTTTTTTTATATAATTATTGGTGTCTAAAATATAATTCTGTTTGGTCTGCTACCAATGTAAGGTTGAGAAAGCTGATTTCTTGACAATATTGGAGCCAGCAACAAGGCATAATGTAGTTATACTGCATCAACAAGATCTCTCCAAGACAAAGATTTCAAATCACAGCTGCCTCTTGGGAGCTTAACATCACTTAACCTTTCTGTTAGGAGAACCCTGTGCTTGTGTGAGTTTCATATATAAATAAAATACCTTAAAAGGCAACCTTGATATCATAACAATTTGATATATTTGATATTTACAGAAGTGGGGCGCCATGGTTGTGCAGTGGGTAGCACTGTGGCCCTCCAGTTAGAAGGTTCTCGGTTTGAGGCTCGCTGGTGAGCCTTTCTGGAAATCAATTGTTATAATATCAAGATTGCCTTTTTAAAGTATTTTAATGTGCTGGCATGTTTTCCCCGTGCTTGTGTTTGTTTCCTCCTGGTACTCTGGTAATTCCCCCGCAATCCCAAAAACATGAGGTTAGGTTAATTAAATAATCTAAATTCCCCTTGAGTGTGAATGTGTGAGTGAATGTTGGACTGCGATGGACTGGTGACCTGTCCAGGGTGTACCCCCACCTCTCGTCCAATGTGCGCTGGAGATAGCACACCCCGGTGACCCTGAAAATGGAATAAGCGGGTTGGAAAATGAATGAATGAATCTACTGAAGCAAGCATAGCGTTGAATAGAATTCCACGTTACTTTTGAATGGCTTTTATTTAAACTCTGAAATTGGTTGTGATTAATAAAAAATTATAATATATTTTTGATTTCTTTGAAACGATATTGGTTAGTCCATATTAATCTCACATTTCGAGCGCATTAGTAACTCAGACGAAACAAACAAAAAAACAGTTCCGAGATATAAAGGCAAGGGATAAAGGCGTCACATTTTTTTTATAAGGAGATTTTAGACGGACAGCAGTGTTCAATCAGTAAAGGCACAATTAAATGGCTGAGTTTTTTTTAATTTGGATTTAAATATTTCTTTACAAAGATGCTCCAGCACACCAGCAGCAGTCTAAACACAGAAGCAGACGACAGATCCTCCCTCCAATCACAAAGAGTCCCTCTCCAGATTTACTGCTGCGATTGGTGCAAACTCGTGTCGATCACGGCGTCGTGCTCCAAGCACACCAATCAGGAGCGTCAGATGACCCCGTTCAACCCGCGCAGAGCCCTGACGTACACGTCACGTGATGTTTTCGCTGTGCTGTAGTGATGTGTAGACACCATGAGTGAAGCGGGCAAATAAGATTTATAATGGCAGAAGGAAATGATGGAGGCTTCGCGAACATCAAACGTTTGGTCGCGCACTGCGTGTTGAGCGATCACCGGGACGATACACGTGAAATCAGCATGGATAACATGGACGCCTAATTGTAATATCAGCTAGGAACCCACAGCCGACAAAATGGGCCGTGCATCGACGTAAAGCGGCGGTAAAGTGACCTTTCATTGCATTGTCCCATGGATGATCGGCCGAGTTTGCCGAATCACGGCGTCATGTTGACATTGGATGCTCAACCGCGTCGTGCTGTCACGAAAACAGCCGGGACTAACCGCGACATCTCTTGTGCAGCCGGGGATCCTCCATCCTCCTCCTCCTCCACCACCATCATCACCTCAATCAATAACAGCGGCTCCCGTTTGCCCATGCACCCATCGGCCTCCTCTAATTGTCAGCCACAGAAGAGGTACCATCCGCCTTATCACTTTAAAGTGCATCATCTATTCCCGGATGAGAGCCCGCAGGATGCTGTTCTGAGAAAGAACCTGCCAGCTCTCCAGTATAAGGTGCACGACTCTGCCTTCTGCCGCGTACTAAGCTCTGACACCACTGCTGCTGCCCTGGCCGCTGCCGCCGCTTGTTCCGGTGGCCTGGAAAGGGACATATGGAAATGTGGCTATCTTCGCAAACAAAAGCATGGCCACAAAAGGTTCTTCGTCTTGCGGGGTCCTAGCAACCTGGGGCCCAGCCGTTTGGAGTATTATGACAGTGAGAAAAAATTTCGGAATGCCCTCAAAGCTGCTGCCTCTGGTGTCACTTGCCCTGCCAAGAGGGTGATCTGTCTATCCCAGTGTTTTACGGTCAATAAGAGGGCTGATGCTAAGAACAAATACCTCATTGCCCTTTATACTAAAGATGAGTACTTCGCTGTGGTGGCCGAGAGTGAACAGGAGCAAGAGGAGTGGTACCTGGCTCTTACAGAACTTATGACGGAGGGAAAAAAGGGACAGCTGGACAACGATGAACTTGATGACGGTTATGGTACCATTTCCCCGGGAACTATTTTTAAGGAGGTGTGGCAGGTGAACGTCAAACCTAAAGGCTTGGGTCAGACCAGGAACTTAATGGGTGTGTACCGTCTGTGCCTTTCTGCCAAGACCATTCACCTCGTGAAACTAAACTCTGAGACCCCTGCCGTCAACCTGCCACTTATGAACATCCGGCGGTGTGGTCACTCCGAGAGCTTCTTCTTTATTGAGGTTGGGCGCTCTTCTTCCATCGGCCCTGGTGAAATCTGGGTTCAGGTCGAGGACTCTGTGGTGGCACAGAACATGCACGAGACGATTCTAGACACTATGAAGGCTCTAAAGGCCTTTCCTGACTTCAGGCCACGGAGCAAAAGCCAATCATCTGGCTCAAATCCATTGGCATTCATCACGACTCGTCGGCATCTCGGTAACCTTCCTCCAAGTCAAACTGGACTTCATCGTCCCTCCAGAACAGATTCTGTGACCAGCACACCCCCAACAGGCAAAAACAGAGGGCGAGGTCAGCGCTACCGGACTTCAAGTGAGGGGGAGGGTACTCAAGATCGCCCTCTAAGCTCTGGTACAGGTAGCTTGGTGCACATCAATACCCCAATTCTTAGTGTGGGTCGAGAGGAAATTGGCAGCTGCAGCACTCATGCATCACCTAATTCAAGCCACCATATCCGCTCGGCCTCTCTACCAGTCTCTCACTTTCTGTCAGCGACAAGTCCAATCAGTGTGTCCAGCAGCAGTGGTCATGGCTCAGCATCAGACACACACACTCGTCCCTCCAGTTCCTCAATTTGTGGTTCTCCTAGTGATGGAGGTTTTAACTCCTCTGATGAGTTTTGCCCCAGTCCCTGTGACTTCAGATACTTTCACCCAAGTTGTACCACACCTGAATCCCACAGCAGTACCCCGCCAATTAGGGATGACTACAGGTTAACTGAGTACATGACCATGGACTGGCAGAGGGATGGAGCGAGAACTTTTGAGGAGGAGAGCAGTTACATGGAAAGAACTTTTCTCAAGCTTGCACACTCCAAGCCAAAATTTGGAGGGAGTTTGAGCATCATGCAGCAGAAAGCTACTCAAACCTCTTTGGATGAAGCAAGTCCAGTGGAATCGAAACGACCCCAGGTTTGCTCGTGCTTGCTGAAGTCAGCCTACAAGTCTTACTCTGAATTACATCACCCAAACAAACCTCCCTTGCTCAGCTCTGAGTGTCAAAAGAAACTGCCAAAAGATGATTGCTACATGCCTATGATCTACAGCATTGCCCCATCTCATCACACGGACTACACCCCTATGCAACCCCGAACAAAACACCCCATTTCACTGGATGTCCACCCGTGCTCTTCGCAGCAAGCCGATCGCTTTGGCTACATGATGATGCTCCCTAGTGACAGCCCTTCAAGCAGAGAGCAGGCTGAGTTTGATGAATACATGGACATGTCTCAGATGACCATAGCTGAAGGTTTTTCCCAGGCCTCTCCTGAAAACCTCAAGGCGTCATACTTTTCTCTCCCTCGCTCCTATAAAGCACCATCAAGAGACAAGAGAGAAAAGACAGAATATGTTCCTATGTCCCCTGCTGAGCCCTTGAGCCCTCCTAGTCCTGGTGAATATATTCACATGGACTTCAGATCACATGCCACAAACTGTGTTGTGTCTCCACCCTCTGAGAACTCACCTTCCACCCCACCACCTTCTCAGCCCTGCTATCAGATGTGTTGCTCCTCCCCAGACAATGACTATTTGGGCATAAACATGGACAATCTCCTCAAGGATCGGCCTCCTCGACACTCGCTTGTAGCTCCTTGGAACCCCCCTAATTATGCTCGACCACAAGGGTGCGCGTACAGCCAGACGTCAGCTAATTTTGACCTAGAGAAGGTACATGGCGATTGCGGAGAAGTTCCCTTAAGAACAATGCAGCATCTTTGCATTTCTGAACGACTGCCATATGTTCATACAGAGCCTAAAGTCATCAGGGTGGACCCGCAGGGCAGGAGGCGACACAGTTCAGAGACATTCATCCCTTCACCTGCTAATTTTCCAAGTGGTTGTGTTGTCAGACCCTCAGCCAATCAGAATCTCCCCGAAACTACCAGATGGCAAAATTCCTCTTCCTACGATAGCATGTGGTCACATTTAAACACTCCTCCGGACTCGACAGCCCAAGCGGCAAGCGCTGCTAGCGGAGGAACAACTCTGAACCCCTCATCCAGCTACCTCAACTACATCGCTCTGGACCTGAGAGAGATACCAAGGGTCGCTCACGACCCCACCCCTCCACACCCTGCTCTAAGTAACCTCCAAGAGAGTGACACCTACGCTGGGATAGACTTCTCCATTCCAGGAGGACGTGCCAATGCCTCAAAAGGTTGGTTGCATCTCTGTCTCCCCTTATGCTACAAGATAAGTGGCAGCAAGTAACCTTCTAAATGCTGAACCCTTCTGCAAACTGTTTGTTCCTTGTGATGCGTTGTTGAAAGTTGCACATAAGTCGACTGTAGCTTCCTGTTGTTAGAAATATGTAACATGTTAATGTCGCTTTCAGAAAAGACCTGATTTAGAATTTAATTTACACTTTTTGAAAATCACTGGGCTAAAGAGCACTTTATGAAGAACACATGGTGACTGTGTAGACATGAAGATGTGATGTGCAATCAAATCATTAAAGAATACACTTGCATGCAGCAGTTGATACTGACTCGCAGTGTTGACGGTCAAGTAAAAAGCCATGAGAGGAAGGGGAGTGGCAATCTTTAATGGTAGAGTCTTTCATAGATGTGTGACTGGAGCTATGGGTTGCGAACGCCATCACCACAGCATAGATAGATCATAGATTGTCACTATTGATTATTAAAACATAGAACATTATCTGCACATTTCAAGCAGAGGTCCCTGAAAACTTAACTTTTGAACACATTTCACAATGTTGTCAATTAATAATTCCGTGTAAAACTTCTTAATTGGATTTTCAATATACTTATCAATTGAAAAAAAATCAATTGAAAAGAGCTTGTTAAAAGGTTACCATCAGTTTTACTTAAACTCTGCCTCATTTGATCCATTTGCTTTCACTGAGTGGAGCATAGCACTCTTACCAAGAGTTCACCCATAGCCTTCTGATGAAGGTCTCAAATGAAGTTTTGCCTGCCAAGAAAGTATGTCCCTACTGCATAGTCAAAATTACGTGTAGAGTGGAGGGATGTCAAGGTAATAAAGAGGGGCTGAAAGTTTAATATAATTTAAACTAATAAAAAAAATGCAACCACCCACTTGGTCCTTGTGGATTAAGAGGTAAAATGGCAGGATGTTGGCCAGTTTTAACACAAGAGTTTTCAGAGTGAATAATGAGTGTTCAATACATACATTGCTCGTGACAGGCTCATGGTATACCCCAGCCTTTCGACCACTGTTAACTGGGAAGGAAATCTGCAACAGTCCCCCGAAGTGGTCTCTCAAATGTGTGTAGAAGTTTAACGAAGTTGAAATTGTTTTGCCAATAAATTGTTAAAATATGCTTGTTAATAAAAAAAAAAAACTAAGTTTTTAGCTTATTATAGGAACAGTTTTTTGACATTGCCACTAACTAATCCGGGTACAGCACTTTTAGCATAGCTTAGCATAGATCATTGATTCAGATTGGACCGGTAGCATTTTGGTTTTCAAAATATTACTATATTTGGCTTTTTTAAAGTTTATTGTAGCCGGTGTTCTAACCAGTTTTTCTTCTCTGGTTTTAAAGCATATTGGCTTGATTTAAACTGATTATGTGTAAGATAGTCACTGTGTATAATATGTGTATGGAATTATATTTATACTGGTCTAATCAGTTTCAATGATCTATGCTAGTGTTTTTTTTTTCAGATCTGGACAATGGCTTTCCAAACCAGTAGGATGCTACCTGATTTGAATAAAGAGGTTATGTGTGGCGTTCGTTTAAACAATCACAATCTCATTTAATTGCCTAGTAACCACAAAACAAGACGTGTATTAAACCATTAACCTTTCTAGAAATTATGAAAGTGTACTGTTTTTATGTAAGGTTTTATATCTTTAGAAGTTTATTTTTCTGTGAAGTAATTCGATGAAACCATTTTACGCAGTATTAAATTTTTTTGGAGAATTTGAGTTACAAATTGACATTTCTAGATTACACCAACTTATTATCGTAGAATGACGAGCAATGAATTTATGATAATAAACATCAAACTTATGTTCTTAACTTGATCAATTTGTTTGTCAAAACAAAAATGTACAACGGTGTAACCGTGTTAAATCACTTTACTTTGAAATTTGAAAAAAGATTACATTGTGATTATGTAACCATCATTTAATACATTTTTTTTAAGTTTTGAGAACGCAAATCTAAGATCTAAAAAAACCGGACGTCATTGTGCTAGCAAATGAGTGTGAACCACAGTTATCCCCGCCCCCATGGGAGATCTGTGCCCGAATGACAAACATTTCTTTCAAGATCGCGAAGGAAAACTTGGAAAACGAATTCGAAACTGAAGCAGAAAATGAAACAAACAAAGAATGGAGTGTATTTAAAATGAGTGTTTATTTTTATTAATTGATTATTTTAGTTTTCAGGTTATTATTTTTTTCTTTGCATCAGTTTCTTTTGCTCGTTTTAGCTGAAATTGCTTTTGTCACAAAAATAATTCCATAAAGGTCTAGTTTGATTAGTGATTTAATACCATCCATCCACCTGGAGACAGTACCATTCCTGTGCCATTCCATTCTTTCACTAGAAGCGATGAGGCTTTTTTTCTCATATATTGGATAACTTTCTGTTGTAAACAATAAATAAGACAAAGAGACAACTTAAAGAAGTGACTAGAATCACAATCACCCCAAATGGCAAATACACGTCAGCTCCTGACCTAGACGATATCTCCAAGTAACTGTACATTGCATATTGTGAACATTTTATATTGCGATAAACTGTGCCACGATATACTGTTACATGCATAATATTTACATTTAGTTACATTTTCTTGCAGTCATCCCACTGACTATTTTGACAATTTCTAATAATGTTTAAAATGTTTTTCTCTATATTTGGGATTAAAAAAATACTCAATTAAGATTGTCGATAATCTTCAGGTTTTGTTTAAAACAGACTTTTTTTTATACCTGTATTTTAATTTTACTTACCTTTTGATTGTTTAGCGAAGTTTGACAAAATTATCTCAATGACAGGAATTTCATAATAAAAGCCTAAGGCAAAAAAAGATAATTATATGTAAACAATAACTTAATTGTGTTTGCGGTTTAAAGATATGCAAACCCCATCACATGACAACATAAGGAGAAAAAATATCATGAAAACTACTTCTTGTACAGGTAGCGTTCCATGCAACCATGGAGACATTAGAGAAGGATGATACAGATTAACTTAAATCTATTTAATTTACTGAAGATAATGCTTTGAATGCTAAAGACGATAGACATAGCCTTGGTTTCTGCATTTCTGGAATCCCTCAAACTTGGTGCAGGTAATGTTATTCTGGCACTGCTTGGCGAAGCCTGCTGCAGTCACATCACGGCTTCAAAGACTATTTGTTTTTATCCTGCAATCAGTTTAGTCCCTAACTATTACTAGAAAAATATATTGACTCAATATTCTATGTAAAATATGCCTTTACCAAACCTGGAGTGCAGCTGAACTGGTTTAAAAACGAGTAAAACAAAACTTATTCACTCTTGGGGAGCTCTTTAAAATATTTAAGAAGGTAAAATGGTTTACCATAAAGTGAAAAGTTTTCTGTTGAGCACAAAGAAATTTAAGTAATTCTTTCCATCTTAATCTGAATTCTACATGTTGTATCTGGTTGCTGCTCATCACAGGATCACATTCACTCACCATTCACTCTAATAGCCATCAGACCATGCTTGGTCTGGAGGTGTGAACTGCATTTCCCTGAGGAGAAACACATGGAGATCATGCAAAGTCTTCAGGTTGGGATGAGATGATTGCAAATGACCTCTCAGCTTAGCAGCGCTGACACAAGAGATGCATTCTGTGGTTTGTAGTTTTTTTAAAGATTTATTCTTGTGGCTATTGCCTTTGAGTTTATTTGAAAGGACAGTGGAGAGAGTCGGGAAGTAATGTAGGAGAGCGATTGGTGAGGGTTGGGAAAGACGGCAGGTATGGGACCTGTTTTTTTCGGGACTGCGCATTTTTTGTCCAACGTATCGTCCACTATACCATAGGGCCGGACATTAATTGTAGTTTTTATCAGCTTCGAAAGAAATAATTTAAAGGCATGATTTTCCCAAAAACTGCTGAACAATTTATTCACAAAACGATAATATATTTCAAAACAATACTCATTAATAACCATCATCGACGCAATTTCATGGTGCAAAAAGGAGTAAATTATCTTTTTCACTCCTAGTTCAATTTTTCCAGCTCTCGCAGGCGACTGAAACACCAATCACAATGCAACTTGTTGCTAGGTTACATGGACTCGTAAACATTCTGGTGGAACAATGAGTGGAGCAGCGATTTATCAGTTTTGTGGATGACCGAAAAGACAAGCGCTACAAAAACAAAGTCGCTCAGCGTAATAATTATGTCATGTTTGATTACTAACGTTTTAAAACCACATACAGTGTATCTGAATGAGTTCTAGTTACAGGTCACACATATTCAGATGATATTAAAGAGATGAGGAATCCATTCTTGTTGCATAGCATTTCTCAAAACTGTTGCATATTCAACTCACGTTTGATCTGTTACGATGCGTTTAATTTGTGAATGAAATATTGTATTTTCGTATTATTAATTTGTAAAGTTGGTGGCCTTCCAGTTAGAAGGTTGCCAGTCCGAGGCTCGCCGGTGATCTTTTTGGAAGGAGTTTGCATGTTCTCCCTGTGCTTGCGTGGGTTTCCTCCGGGTACTCCAGTTTCCCCCATAATCCCAAATACATGCGGTTAGGTTAATTGAATAATCTAAATTCCCCTTAGGTGTGAATGTGTGAGTGAATGTTGCCCTGTGATGGACTGGTGACCTGTCCAGAGTGTACCCCCGCCTCTCACCCAATGTGCGCTGGAGATAGGCACCGGCAGACCCCCGTGACACCATAAAGGGAATTAGCAAGTTGAAAAAATGAATGAATAATTTGTTAAGTTCTCAACCCGTATCTGCTTAATTTTATTTTTGAACGTGACCCAGGATTCTTTTACAGTTTTAAGAAACAGTTCATCAGAACATAACACAAAAGATTTTTTCCACTCCTAGTTAGTGGTTGGGTGAAGCCATTTGTTGTCCAACAGATTACTCTTTTTAAATCAAAATGACAACAGAAACTTTCCAAAGTGGCCTGCCTTGGGCACAGAGAAGATATCTTATTGGCTGAAAGCCAGGGATCCCAACCCAGGGATGCCCCGGTCCATCTAATAGGGGTAGGCAGTGTAAAATAATTGTATTAATGTCATCATGGCAACAAATGAGGATCCTTATGATGTGCAATAATAAAACCCAATTTAAACCCCGTATACATGCTTTGTAACAAGCCGCAGAACCTTTCTGCGCACAGCTCAAGCAGACACCGACGCACTCTTTCCAGCAGTTGTGCACCACACGGCCCAGAGTCAGACCAGTAACCATAACCGGTTATATCCAGTCATTGTCACTCAAGAAACCTTTGGTGTAACACTTAACATAACGTGAGTCAGCCTCTATTGGTCAGTCGATGAACTGCAGGATTTGTCACTTCCTGTTACACAGTGTACATAATAATTGTACATAACTGATTAAAAAGCTGTTATTGGGAGCTTCATATCATCTATGAAGAGCATTAAAGTCTCTGTTGAATTAGGACACGCTAATTCTTCATAAATGAACTGTTCATTCCTTGAAATGTAAGTCGTTTTGGATAAAAGCGTCTTCCAAATAAATAAATGGCAAATTCATTTTTGTGTGTGTGTAACAAGTCAGATTAAACATTAACATAACATTTTCTTTTTTTTAGTAACATATTCATTAGTATCTATGCTTGTACTTGAGCATTCTTCCACTCGGTTTGTTCTGTCTGAACTTTCACAGTTGAACTATTTCCAAATCATGGTGCTAACGTTAATTTATTTCTTTTGCACATGGTCGTCCTGTGTGGAATATGTCCATGTCCGTTCTGAAATTGCTTGTGAGATACATAAACAAGTGAGAGCTGCGAGTTCAAAATATCACAAGTTCACTGTCCAATCAGCAGCAGTTGAGCTGTCATGTGACTTCCATCTACTTGCTCTGCCTTGATTGGTGGACTGAAGTGGAAACATATATATAGGGAAATTCATGTGCGAATGGAAATGGAATTTATTAATTAAAGGTTTTTGAGTTTATATTTTGTATTTGTATTTCACCACACATATGTGCAAAGTTTGATGCTAAATATAATTTTTTAAAACAATAGTTTTAGAGTGTTACAAATACATTAGATGTATTGATGCGTACTATAAATTTCCAGTTTGCGCATTACAAATTAATTAATTTTGTCCGGCCCCGTGATATAGTGGATGGTGCGCCGGACAATTATTGTTATTATTTATATTAATTATATTTATATATTATTCAGAATCCCAAACCCATCATCACTTCCCAACCTTCCCCCTCTCTCTACCCACATCCCTTCCTGTCATCACACTGTCCTATCTGTTACAAATAAAGACAAAATGGCCAAATATAAAAGAAGAGTGCATTCCATTGCCGTTTTGTTTATTGCAAGCCAAGTACACAGTCAGGGAGGGGCAAAATGTTAATGGTTATGTTTTAATCATACATTTCTATTGTTATATGTATGTATCTGAGGGTATGTTATATTTAAAAAATGTTTGACATTGTAGAGTTATATAAATTCGAATAGCACAGTGTTCAAAAACTCTTTCCATCATTATTGAAAGTATTATTGACTGAACTCAAATAATAGGAATATTATTATTATGAACTGGGCTTTAGTTGGGGAAAAATGCATTTAGTGTTAGGTACTCACAATAAGTGTATATTTTGAAGTTCTATTTCACATTTCCTCTAATGGATGTGTTTAAAAACTACATCATTATTGAAAGTATTATTGATTGTCAGAATCCAAATTATCGGAATATTTTACCATAGAATTTATGAATAATTCCATTCTAAGCTTGGCTTTTTTGAGGTACTCACAAAAATTGTGTCTTGGGTACATTTTGAGGTTCTATTTCTCATTTGCTCTTATGGATGTGTTCAAAAACTCTCTGTCATTATTGTAAGTATTATTTACAGTCAGAATCCAACATTTAGGACTATTTTATGATTGCATTTTTAAGTTATTCCATTCTAAGCTTGGCTTTTTTGAGGTACTCACAAAAAGTGTGTGTTGGGTACATTTTGAGGTTCTATTTTTCATTTCCTCTTATGGACGTGTTCAAAAACTCTATATAATTTTTGTAAGTACTAATGACAGTCAGAATCCAACATTTGGGAATATTTGACAATATAATTTTTGAGTTATTTCATCCTCAACTTAGCTTTTTTTGCATTTAGTGAAATTGTGACATTTTGGGGTCACCATAGTACTTTACCGCTTAGGGCACCTATTTGGCCAGCAGCAGCAGCAGCAGCCGTGAGCATGAATGATGAAGGAACGTGTGCTTAACCAACATCACCACTTTAAAAGTGTCATAAACTAAAGTTGGCAAAAGTTGGTGAGATGTCAGAACCCAAGCTGCTCTATGACCAAGAAGTTTGATGTTTCTAGAAATACTACACTACCTAACTTTTCATAATCTCTATTTTTGTTCTCATATTTGCAGATTGAGTTAGAAGCTGGTTCCAAAATGGAGAAAATCCTCTGAAGCAGTAAAAAAAAACGAAGATTCATTCCCCTCGTCAGACGACAAGACTGAGAAACTGCACAATCTCCTCCTTTTCTTCTTCTTTACTGTTGCTCAACATTCAGCACCATTCCACCCTTTCACGTCTGCATGACGGTTCTATTTCTTTATGGTTTTCAGTCTCGCTTCCTAAACCAGGTTCACTAGCTGAGATGTGTACCTCCGATATCTAGCACTTGTGTCTTTGATTTTGTGTCTACAAGTTTAGAGGTCGCTCACCCAAAACTGAGAAGTCATTCTTTTCCATGCATCCTCAGAACACAACATATTTAGACTCCCTCAATGTGTCCTCGAGGGTTCTTAAATTTAAGATTACGAGTTACAGGCTTAGATTTCCCTGGAGGAGTACAAATCTGTGTTCTGGGAAGCATTTTTGGCTGCTGTCTCCCTTTAAAAGCACCTTAGCCTTTTAGTTATTGTTTTTCAGAATTGGATCAATTCGCAAAAATAGTACAAGCTTGTTGAATATCGATTTTATCACAGAGCCAGGTGCTCTGCAGTATCTTGCACCACTTTTCCAGTCACTTTAGTCGCACTTTATTTTTATTTGAGTATTTCAGGGTTTTTTTTTTTTTTGTTTTTTTTTGAGATCCTGAACACACAGGGATGTTTCAAGATTGTCGCAAAGATCCATTTTTTCCAGTACACAAAGCTATGTTTCTCTTTGTGGGAGTTCCCTTGAAACAAACAAGTAGGGAAACCATTTTTAAGTAGAACTTCCACAATTTCCTCATTATTTACTCGCATTTGAGATAGTGATTTGTCTCTTGAACACAAAAGTATTTGCAATGAATCATTTCCAAATCTGTGAAAAATCTCCATGTTGAGGTAAGATGGGATTGTGGTAGAATTAATCTTATTTGTCTTCAACAGAATAAAGAAAGACAAATCGGTTTGAATCAAATAAGAAGCGAGTAAATAATGGAGTTTTCTGTTTTCGGGCGAAATGTGCCTTTAACTGGATGGTGCCATCAAGAGGCTGGCAGCAAAACCTGTAGTTGTGAGAACTCAAGTATTAACGATTATTTCCATAACCACCAATTGCGAATAATGCATATCAGCCTTGTTTACATCAGTGTTTTAGCCCTCGATGTAGCAGCTGGACTTGAAGAACTATGTTTACGACTACTTAGCTTTATTTATTTCTGTTTTTCATAAGTCTTACGAACTGCCAGAATACCGCAGGATAACTGTTGTGCTATTTCACATTCCTCACATGGTACGTTCATTTATTTATTGATACAGTCTTTATTTATTGAATCCTGTTGTATTTTTATGAAGCGGTTTCTTCGGCGTGTTGCAAATTTGTACGTATATAGTTTTTGCATAGAGGGGGAGCTCAGTGTAAATATGCATATAAATATCTAAATATATACAGGGTGTTGCTAAAAGAATGCATGTTTTTCAAATGAGCGTTGATTTTTGTTTACACAGAAACAAATGGATTTGAATACATTGAGGCAGCTATTGATATCGTGCACCACCAAATAAAGTTGATTTGCTAATTCTAATCAACCCAGTATTGCGCAACAATTCCACAGGCAATGTTGTATCATCTATTGACAAGGCCCCAGACTTCTATATTACATCTGATTGACGATTGGCATCGCGATCAGCAAACTGATCAAAAGCCCTACCCATTCCATGCGATTGTGGCACTGATCAAATTTTATGTTGAGAATCAAAAACTGAATCTTGTTTTAAAAACACTTTCTTTTGCTCCACCCTGTACAACATGTTTTTGCCTCATTTCTCTGGCTTTTTTATCTACAAGAAAGTAGTCCCTTTTTGAGAAGCTGCTCGATGAATGGCATCAGAGATTAACAGCCACACAGAACACCAGAGGGGAGGGGCTACTGACCAACAGAGGGGAGGGGCTACACAGATTCTAACCCTCCCTTCTGAAACCTAACAATCACCTCCGATACTCTGTAGCTCCTCCCCTTTACACAGATCTAAACCTTACTCTAACCCTCCCTTCTGAAACCTAACAATCACCTCCGATACTCTGTAGCTCCTCCCCTTTACACAGATCTAAACCTTACTCTAACCCTCCCTTCTGAAACCTAACAATCACCTCCGATACTCTGTAGCTCCTCCCCTTTACACAGATCTAAACCTTACTCTAACCCTCCCTTCTGAAACCTAACAATCACCTCCGATACTCTGTAGCTCCTCCCCTTTACACAGATCTAAACCTTACTCTAACCCTCCCTTCTGAAACCTAACAATCACCTCCGATACTCTGTAGCTCCTCCCCTTTACACAGATCTAAACCTTACTCTAACCCTCCCTTCTGAAACCTAACAATCACCTCCGATACTCTGTAGCTCCTCCCCTTTACACAGATCTAAACCTTACTCTAACCCTCCCTTCTGAAACCTAACAATCACCTCCGATACTCTGTAGCTCCTCCCCTTTACACAGATCTAAACCCTACTCTAACCCTCCCTTCTGAAACCTAACAATCACCTCCGATACTCTGTAGCTCCTCCCCTTTACACAGATCTAAACCCTAACCCTCACCTCCGATGTTCTGTAGCCACTAGCCACTCCCCTCTGACATTCTTGTGTAGCTCCTCCTCTCTGATGCTGTGCATCGAGCAGCGCTAGCCCTTTTTTACCTCGAACATGGAAGCTTTATACAAGTATATTTTTGGGTTTGAGGTTGTGCTCGTGGTTCGAAAGCTGTGTAGTAAGATGTGTAAGCTTTACAGTGATAGTTTGGATTCTTTTGGGGACAAAATTGTACGTCGATGGGTTTTTGCTTTTGTTTGTTTCGGTAGCGGTTTCCGCTTGTTATTTTTGGATTAGCTTTGGTGTCATGCTATTGTGTCATGATATTGCGTTGCTTTAATGTAAGTACAATGTGAAATGAAAAACAGTAGTATTCCCTTTTGGGGTATTTTACTACACAATAACTACCGTGGCAGCCTGGGTAAAAGTAATCTGATGTTTATGTGTTTATTTTTTTGATACTAGGGGCTCTATGGAGGTGGTATTTTGGGGATACTGATATTGTGTCTGGGATTTGCCTTTTATGATGACTGAAAGGAAGAGATGGTCAATTAAAAAAGACGAATTGGGCAAAGTGTCAACAGTTTACTGTTTATTTGGTTCCTTCAGCTGAAAGCTTGTGATTGGCTTGAAATCTGTTTGATATTATAGTGAGTGACGAAGCAGACCGTAATCAGCGCCGTCTTCCTTTTGTAAATATTGTACTTTTTGATATCCCTTCTCTGGTTGACATGCTACACCTCATTTGCTTTGAAGAATGAGGTTGTTTGAGATTATTATTTATTTATCTATCAAGTCACTCCTACATTTTATATTTAGTTTTTTTGTGTGTATATTTATTAGATTGGGTTTTGCTTGTAATAGAGCTATTGCAATAAAAAAGTGCCAAGGTACACAATGTGTGAGTCATTTCTCAAGCCTGGGATGATGCACTATTATTGTGAACATGTTAATTTCTCTTTCTCTATTGGGGTTTTGGCTGTTTGGTTGATCGACGCTGCTCTTTACTGGGTAAAATCGAATGGATTGTTCACTTTAATAATGTTCTAAAATGAAGCTTTGCGCAAACATGTATTTGCTTTAAACAATAGAAGGTATATGAAAGTGTAGCATCACTTTATTGTGGGGAAATACTCTGAACTTTTGACTCCTTTTAGAGATTCTGTGATCTACCAGCTAAAGTATACCTTTTCAATTATTAAAAACCAACTTTTTAAACCGTGGCAAATACAAGTTCTCCTACTTGGGGATCACGTTTGGGTCTAGAGCTTAGATGCGTTTCCTCTCTGAGAGACTGTGGAATCTTGGTTTTTTTTTAAACAATGTATTTGTAAATTACTGGGAGAATTATACGTTTGATCAAATGTTTGCCCACTTCATACAGATCTTCAGATCTGTCAGGTTTCTGGACTGATGTTCTATTGGATTAATGTGATATCATTCTTCTGTCTCCAAACCTAAGATCAAACCAGGTCTCATCTGACCATAGTACATTCTCATAAGACTTCTCTGGCTCATCCAGATGGTCCCTGGCAAACTTCAGGGGATGTTAAACCATGATGTATCAGTGGAAACTGTGGTCCCAGCTCTCTTCGGGTTCAATCTAGCTCTTCCTGTGGCTGGTTCACCATTCTTGGCGTCATTTATGCCCCATGAGGAGAGATCTTCTGCGGAACTCCAGTCTGGGGGTCACTCATCATTAGCCTCTTCCATTTTCACAAAGCTCCTTGGCAAGTGAGTGCCCTGTAGCCCTTTTCAGGTCTACGATTTTGTCTCTTGCGTTTTTTTAGCAGCTCTTTGGTTTTGCCTATGTTTTTAAAGATTATTTTTGGCCAGTTTTGCCTGTATCCAGAACAAATAACCGGAAGAGATGTGGGTAGAGAGGGGGAGAAGTTTGGGAAATGACCCACTATAATTCCAGATTTCCTTTGCGGATTTTGTCTCTCATGGTGACAAGGCACCTGTGCTTAAGATTATAGGCCCCTCCCTGACAGAACTTGCAAAATCACAGGGTGATCAAATACTTATTGAATACTTATAATACTTATTGAAAAAAGTTTCTGACTCAGTCACTAAGACAAATCTGATAATACCAGTCCCACTCATACAGAGTACCACTGTGCTGTAAAACAAGAAAAAATAGTTACGAACTATACTCCACAATGGCAAACTTAAAGAACTTTGTTGGCGTAAAGATTGTCCTTGTGCAGCCTAGCCAGAGCCTGAGAAAATAGATTATTTTCTATAATAATTAGTAAAAATGTTTGCAAAAAATGTTAAATATATATACTCTTAGAAAAAAAGGTTTGCACTTTTTTTCCTCTAAAGAATCCAATAAGATCTTTTTTTGTGGCGTTTGAGGTATTTGTACTGCACTTTGTCAGCGTAAAGAACTGTTACCTCAGAATCAGAAAGAGCTTTATTGCCAAGTAGGTTTGCACATACAAGGAATTTGCTTTGGTGACAGACCGAGGCAGCCATCTGCGGCGCCAACTTGTAAAGAGAGAAACAGAGAATGGATATACATTAGGAAAGGTAGCTCAAAAGGAGCCTAATCCTCACTGTCCTTCAGAGGGCAGTGTGGAGCAAGTTAAAAAAGCCATTGCATCAAGCACATATAGACAATACAGGGGAGCCGCTGCAGTCAGCAGCCAAAAGTGGGTGGAGGCGTTGGAATGCAGGGTGGGGTGGTGCTGAGAGATGCTCCTTATTAGGCATTGAAGGGAATTGATTAGACTCCTCTTCGTTGCCTCCAAGGCCAGAGGAGATAAGGGAAGCCAGATGGTAGAGAAGTTAATTTAGGTAAAAAACTGTAAATTTCTACAATTTTTAATGTCCATCACCGGTCTCCAGTTTATCCAACTTCCGTTGCATCGCTGCCAACCTCTCCCCGATAAAATCCAGTTTGCAGTCAAATGAGTCTCGACAGTTTTAAGTCCAGTCAACATTCCACTTGTGGTTCTAAAGTTGTTTTCTGTTTTTTTATCTATCTATCTATCTATCTATCTATCTATCTATCTATCTATCTATCTATCTATCTATCTATCCATCTATCCATCAGTCCTTCAGTTCATCTATCTATCTATCTATCTATCTATCTATCTATCTATCTATCTATCTATCTATCTATCTATCTATCTATCTATCTATCTATCTATCTATCTATCTATCTATCTATCTATCTATCTATCTATCTATCTATCTATCTATCTATATATATAAAATTTATTTAATATATTTGATGGTTGGCTCTAAATATCACTAAAGTTCCCCTGTAATTGTGAGCCATAAAACCAGATTTTTCTGTACTTTGAGGGGACAAAAATAATTTTGACATAAAGCTCTATCTTAAAACGTGGAACAGCTGCAGCCCTGTACATCAGCATGCTGTTACAATCAATGTTGGTTAAATAACACAATGGATTACTAGATTTGGTAGCTTAAAAGTTTATTTCTTTAAAAAAGAAAGGACATTTCTAAATGGGCTCAACACTTAAATATATTCACAAAAAGCCATATTTACAAGTGTGCAGGAACAGGTCAAAAACTTCCCCATTAAAATGAATATTCATCGTTAAATAACAAGCCTTTATTTCATGGCTTCCAGGGTACGGTTTAATTAATAATTACAAAAACTCATAAAAGGTTTAGATTTACATTTTTTTGGTTGAACACTCCTTTAAAGAAACAAATATCACATTAACCCCCGTCCTCCCGGAAACATAAATATATGAAAAAGAGGCACTTATTAACCAGCTCGGTCGTGTTTCTTGAATAACACTGAATAGAGACATCTGCATAATCTCTCTTCTGGAGTCAGGAGGTATTAGTTAAGGTTTTACCGAAAAAAAACAAACATACAGTACAAGAAAGTTCATGCAGCACGAAACAATGTTTTCTCGACAGAACTCAACCCAGGGTCGTTCTAACCCAAATAAAATTTCTAGCTTGCATTTCCGCCAGTCTCGAAATATAAAAATTGGACACTTTTGCTCGTACTTGGTTGTAAACGGATAAAATCTGTCTCACTTCAACACTCTGTCATTTATACACAATGAGGGAAAGAAGTATTTGACCCTTGTTGGTTTTGAACACACAAAGATTCATGAATGGAATTGTTACTTGAACAGTGAGAGGCCCCTTCGACAAAATCACTTGAAGCTGCTGTACGTCTCTGGCTCAGTTTGCTGGAAAGTGCCACCAGGGACACCTCAGGAGGGAAACAACCTTCTGCCACCTCTATACAGTTCTGAAAATGGTCTACTTTGCTCCCTTGGCCGTGTGCTTTGGACCATTGTCCTTCTGGCCATTGTTCTCATCTAGGTTTGACCATTCATCTCTTTGATGTGGTGCAGTGGTCAGGTGAAAACGCACCAAAGCACCATTTCCAGCACCACATGGCGTTTTTCAGTTCAAAGACAGCAATATTAATGTCAAGAATCCATGAAAATTGATAAAGGGTCAAATGCTTGTATTATTTTTTTGCATTTTCTGGATTTATTAGATATTTTTCTGCCTCTAACTGCTAAGATAACATTAAAGCATAATTAATAGCATTCCATTTGTTGACTGATCACTTCTTTGTCTGTGAGCAAATACTTCTTTCTCTCACTTTAAGAGAAATTGCTTTCATCACATCATCCGACATTTGTTCTGGTCACTTTTATTTTTTATTATCCCAATTAAATTCTTTTTCTTCCATCAGTTTCTTTGCATAACAATCGATTTCTTCAGTTTTCATTAGTTTGGTTACTTTATAAAATTGGTGTCGAATTCTTCTCTGTTTCAAACCTCGTAATGGTGAAAACGTCATGACGTTGCTTCAGGACTCTTGGCTTGGTTTGCTTCTGTTAACCACAGGAAGCAGAAACGTTTTCTTCTCATGGTTTGTATCCGGAGCAGAGAAAACCTTCTTCACACGTTAAGGATCTCAAACTCCTCTTCTGATTCAGAAAGTTTGTCTAGAGACTCGATGAACTCTGCCAGAATAGAGATTCGGATTACTTGTGCAGGTTTCAAATCAGGCATTAAAACATCAATTTAATTCAAATCTGCAAGCAGCGATCAAAGGGCTCGAGCACCTCTGACGCCATCACTTCTATTGAACAATACAAGCAAAATCATGAAAACCATATCATTAAGTTTCTTTTGTTATTGTTTTGGCCAATATTCTTGTCACATATGTCAAAATAGTTAAAGTACCTCATCAATAATAAATGGTTTACTTCCTGTTGCCTCGTGGGGGTGCTATAACCAGGCTTATACATTGTAGATGTGCTCAGACATTGAGTGTTTGCATAGTTTGTCAATTTGAACCCAATTGAACATTGTGCGGCTGAGTTATTACCAAACTTCCTGTTAATGGCGAAAATTTTGACTTTTGACAGCCACTATGTGCACAAAGTTCCACTAAGTCACAAAAGCTTCATAATTTGACATTCCAAATACCTAAAGATAAGACTGGTGGAGTTTGGAGATTAACAGAAAAATCTTCATTCAAGTACGACACGAGCAAAAGTGGCCATTTTAGAAGGTTTTTGCAAAATGGCCAACTTCCTGTTGATTTTGGAAATGCAGTCTATGATGCTTATATTTAAGTCTTGATACCCTACACATGTCTGCAGAATTTCATTTTCCTAAAACAAACTGTCAGCATACCATACGCTGTAATGCGTTATACGTAATGGCGCCATAGAACCATTTTGCCATACTTTTTTTACCATTTGCTTCATGTTCGAACCCCAATCAGATGTAAAGTTCTGACGTGTGCGTGTGTGACTTTTGAAGCACGCTTAGATCCTCAAAAACGATGCAAATGAGGCAAAACAATATTACTCATATTTCAATAGGGTTCTATGACCGTTTGGTCCCCGACCCCTAAATAGTGTTGTAGTTCTACCACAAAACATTTGTTTATGTGTGAAACTCTTGATTTGAAAAATTGTTGGAGTCCTCGAGACTTGCACTGTGGTATTAAAGAGGCATGAGCTCCAGCTGTTTCACTTCTCTTCTGCCAGAAAATGCAAATGAAATGGGCATGTGCTGCTGCACAGACTAAGAAAGGGTGTGGTTGTGGCTAGTGTTATTAAAAAATATTATAAACCAAGTAAAAAGACTCTGAAAGTAAGGTTTTGGAGATTTAACAGAAAACGTGACTTTATTTAGCTTAAACATGATAACCAAAACACTCCTTAACGAGAAAGGAGGAGGGGGAAGGGAAAAGGCAGCTGAGATAGATCTAGAGACAAAAGGGGAGAGCGTATCTGTGCCACATTATTTAAGCAGCGTGTACTTTCATAGCATGATGTATTTCCTGTTTGTCATTTATTTCCCGTTTCTGTTAACTTTAGGTATTTAAAAAAAAAACTTTTAGGATTTTTTTTGTGGCAATGCTTGATACAACCCCAATAGAACAAATAGTTTTTATTACATTACAAAATAATTCCCTAAAAACAAGAAATTGTACAATAAAAATACAATTCAGGGTATTTTGTCTATTTACTGTAAAATATATAAAAGAAAAAGAACAGTTTTTATGTTTAATAACTAACATCAACAATAACAAAATCATAAATCCCACGAAATAAAGACAAGGTAAAAAAAAAAAACAGGCAATCCTCCTGTAAATTTTTTTGTGCCCTTGTGCTTTTTTGAGCTAGAACTTTGGAAAGCACAAGCCATATCAGGTCTTGTACTTCCAAGGGTTAACCCTCATTTTCCCTTGAGAATGAAACTGAAAGACGAGCGCAGATTTTAATCTAAATCTAGTGTCATAACTCTTGTAATGTTTGTTTAAAATAAAATATCAAAACTAATAATCTTTTTTTAAAACTCACAAATTATATTTGTAATCAAAATTAAACACTCGGTGGGTCGCGTCATACCGACGTAATTCAAAACAGCCGGAGTGACTGGCACACAGACCGGTGCGTGCAGAGACTTCTAAGGCCGTCTTTCCCAACCCTGGGGTTGCGACCCCCACAAGGGGTCGCCAGAGATCGGCAGTGGGTCGCGAAGACTTTCCAACAAAGAGGCCAAAAATTAATAAAATTAGTATGTACATTTTTCTGTATTGTATTTGTCTTTATATTGGGTACTGGGAGAAACAATGTTTTAATGGTAAATATTCGCAAACTATTTAAAAAATATATGTGGGTTAAATGCCGCAAAGGGCAGTGGGAACGTAAACTGTGTAACTTTATTTACAATTAACAGCGCGGACAAAGCTGCCAGAGCTAGCACAACAACAAAACTGACTAAAACTGCACTGTGCAAACCATGGCTAAGCGCCAGGAACAAGAGCAGGAAACGAGTTTCAAAAAGAGAAGAAGAGCATATCATGACGGTTTCTTGATGTTTGGATTTGTGGAAGCTTTGGATAAAATCAAGATTGAGTGCATATTTTGCGGCGAGAAATTGGCGAATGAAAGCATGAAGCCCAGCAAGCTAAAGCGACATCAAGACACCAAACACCCAGAGACAGTGGGAAACCCCAGGGAGTATTTCCTTCGCAAAAAAGATCTGACCTTGTCGCTCAGACCCCAAAATATAAGGGAAAGCTTTGCCAGGGCTGGAAGTGACCAGAAGCAAGCCAATATTGCTTCGTTCGAGTGCGCGCTCCTCATAGCGCAGACCAAAAAACCTCATAGCATCGCAGAAACCCTCATCAAACCAGCTTGTATTAAAATTGCAGAAATCATGTGTGGACCTCAGGTGGCCAAAAAGTTAAAGACAGTACCGCTGTCAAACAACACTGTAAAAGACAGGATTGATAGAATGGCCACGAATGTTGAAACTACGCTAATAGAAACGCTCAAAAGAGGCTCATTTGCAATACAATTGGACGAAACTACTACCGTTGCGGATGAGGCTGTTCTAATAGTGTACGTGCAATACATTGAGGATGCTGCGCTAAAACAGGACATTCTAATGTCTGTCAATCTCCAAACTAACACGCGCGGGGAAGATATATTTGGTGTTGTGGATGTCTTCTTTTCTAAACACAGTCTGGAGCAGCGTCTATGATGGGCAAAAATAAAGGTTTTAACAGCCGCTTGAAAGAGAAAGCGCCCCACTGTCTGATATTTCACTGCATGATACATCGACAAGCACTCGCCAGCAAACACCTCAGTGAGAAACTGAACGAAACCTTAAAAACTGTGGTCAAAATAGTCAACTTCATAAAAGCGCGTCCACTCAACAAAAGACTATTTGCCCAACTATGTGAGGATGAGGCGCACCAAACGCTCCTGCTCCATACTGAAGTGCGCTGGCTCTCGCGCGGAAAGGTTTTGGAGCGCTTTATTGAGCTTCATGATCCGATAAAAGAGTTCCTCGCTGTTCATAACAAGAAACTCCTGGAGGAGTTCACACAAGAGTTTCTCATTAAAGCATCATACTTAGCGGAGATTTTTGGACTTTATAATGAGACAAACAAGCAGATGCAGGGCGCAGAGACTAATGTAATGCGATGTAAAGAGACCGTGGACGCGTTCGTGCGTAAAGTGGAGTACAGGAAAAATAAACTTACAAAAGGAGAGCTGCAAACATTACCCACTTTAGAAAAGCAATCAGGGGGGAAGTTATCTCGAGAGCTCATAGCTTTGTTTGTTCACCACATGACACAACTTCAGACGGAGATGACATCCCGCTTTTCCGATGTAACGGAACACATCGCTAAAGACGCATGGGTAATGGATCCCTTTCTCGCTAAAGAGGGAGATGTGGAACATCTTCACGCAGAGGATGAACTCGTGGACATCCACTCGAGCTCTCTCTTGAAAAGATTCTTCGACGAGCATGGATACATGCAGTTTTGGCTTGTGAAAGGACAAGACATCGCTCCTGGACTGGCGCGTCATGCGATCACCAATTTCATCTTGCCATTTGCGACAACTTACTTGTCAGAAACTGCTTTCAGTTCACTGGTTACAATCAAAACAAAAGCACGCAACAGGCTCGACGTCCACAGTGACTTTCGTTTGGCTGTTACCAAAATCAAACCTGATATACAGTCACTGGCACAAGAAATGCAGGCCCAGATATCTCATTAAAAAATGCAACCTCGATCTATAATGTTCACTGAAAATGTGTTTAAAAACATTACATTGTATTATTTCTTTAAGCTCACTGTTCAAATCATGAGCATTTACCTTCACATTTGCAATTAATAAATCTAAATTGTAATATGAAATCTAATGTAGTTTTTTTTTTCTGGGGAAAAAATAGGGTAGGGGGTCGCCAAAAATATCGATAGGAAAAAAGGGGTCCCTTGAGGAAAAAGGTTGGGAACCACTGTTCTAAGGGTTAAGACCTTAATCCATCTGTCTGACATCAACACAACAAGTTTGGAATAAACCCAAAGAGCCACCCTCACATCAGACTCAAAGGTGAACAATTTATTTGGGTATTTTTCTGCTGGACTACTTTAAAGAATGTACCGTCAAATCTTGGATTAGAAGTTCCTATCCTGGGCATTGAAAACTGATTGTTGACTGGTATTCCAGCATAATAATGACTCAAAACACACAGCCAGGGCAACAAGGGACTCAGGAAGAAGCCCATCTTAGAATAACTAGACCTTTATCCCCATATCAGCCTCAAAACCCCAATGACTACAAAAGGAGTGGAACAAAATCTCTTCTAAAAAGGATGCAAAAGTGGCGACCTTGGGTGTACCAAGTTCTGCTTTGTGAAGGGAAATTATTTAATTATTCTGTCTCTCGTTTGGAATTATCCACAATTTCAGAAACCGCTGGGGGTTTTACACTTTACACTTTTAGACTTGAAAAAAATGTTCTTTCTTAGAAAACTGTTGATCTCTTACCTGCTCCCGTGGTCTGCACCTCAGGCTTGGTAGGAGGAACAAATGGAGGCCAGTGAGGCGGATGCTTCTCTACCAACTCAAACATCCGTAGGTTCCTCTTCTTGAGGAGCTCCTAACAATAAGAAAGAAAATAAAATGTCACCATATTTTCCATAGTCTCCTGTAACTCCAGTAAGCTGGAGAGGAAAAAAAAGCTAGCTTGAAAGTGTTCTATGTGTATGTCTTCTGATCAACCCACTTTGTACCAAACTGCTTGATGTTTACTCCCAATGCAAGTCGCTTTGGATAAAAGCGTCTGCTAAATACATAAATGTAAAAAAAATGTAAATGTAAGCTACGAACAGGAAACTGAGGCTACAATTCAAAACTGGACAGTAGAAGATTGGAAAAATGTCTGGTTTGGTGAGTCTTGACTTTTGCTGCGGAATTCGCATGGTAGGGTCAGAATTTAGCATCAGGAACATGAAAACATGGCTCCGTCCTGCTTTGTAGTAACGGTTTAGGCTGATGGTGGTGGTGTAATGGTGTGGGGGATGTCTTTTTGGAACACTGTTGGACAACCAATTGATCATCGTGCCAAAGCCTCCCTGAGTACCACAGTGTACCCATTTCCTGATGGCTATGTCCAGCAGGATAACGCACCAGAAAGCACGAATTATTTTGGACTGGTTTCTTGAACATAACAAAGAGTTCACTGTACACAACTGGCTCCGGAGTCACCAGATCTCAATCCAGAGATCCAGATAATAGAGCACCTTTGGGATGAGGTGGAAGGGGAGATTCTCATCATGGATGTGCAGCCGACAAATCAGCAGCAACCTCGTAATATTTTCATGTCAATATGAACCAATATGTTCCCAGTACCAGTAAGGATTAAGGCGGTTTTGAAGTTAAAAGCGGTCCAACCCGGTACTAGCTAGGTGTACCTAATAAAGTGACCGCTGAGTGTACAGTCTATGGATTAAAACCACTACTCATTACATGTTTTGGTGGAGCATTAATATGGAGAGTACGTATGTTCACATTGTTGGGCCCTCAAAAAGACCCAGATTGCATTGTGGGAGTTGAGGCTACACCCAAGGAACCGTCTCATAATCAATATTGTGTGAACATAAACTAATCAAGCGGTGACTGAGGTGAAACTGAATTTTACCAGCTGAACGAGGTGACACCAGTCGTCAAAGTCCTGTTCTCTCTTGCAGAAAAAACCCTGGAAAAAAACAACAAAGGAATGAAATATTTTAATATTAATTTATTTATTACTGCATACTGGAACAGCACACTGGGAAGTCTTACACCAGTACGGACAACTGACAATGTTTTGGTTCTTAATTTAAAATGATTTTTTTGAATTATCTGTTTGGTTTCATAGGCTTTTATCTCCGGCTTGTTTTATTTGTTTCTCACCAGAGCAACTGAAGGGTCCAGGCTGGTGATTTTCATGCGGTGCGGGGTCCTCTGACAGTGAAAGCTCAGATCGTCTACAGCACTGCCTGAATCTGTATCTACAGCTGGCTGTGTGGTGTGAGGATCAAGGTATATCAACTCGTCCTCTGAAGGAGAAAGACACAGACACTTCAATAACAAAATCACAAGTAAGAATGTAAGTAGTAAGAAATATACTACAGTGCAGTACACAGTGACAACAAAACAACGTTTCTCCAAGTGCTACATCAAACAACAAACATTACCGCACAGAATTATCATTAAACTAAGCTATCAAAGTGCACTTGTGCAACATTTAGTGCAAAAGAGAAAAAAACAGGACAAGACAAGGAACAAAAACACAGTAGCATCGACCAGTACACTACAGAGGTTGTGCAAAGTAATTGTTCAAATGCAAATTAGAATAAATAAATAAATGTTAAATAGTCAACCTTCAGTGAGGTAGAAATGTTCAGAGACGAGTGCAAAAAAACAGCTGTTGTGTGGAGAGGGTTAATTGTGTTGTTATTGCTGTTTATTCTAGGGATGTCCCGATCAGGTTTTTTGAGCCCCCGATCCGATCCGAGTCATTTAATTTTAAGTATCGACCCATACAGAGTCCCGATCCGATACTTGTCTTTTCCTTGTGCTAATTGCACACTTTAAGTGCATGCAGGTTATTAAATCAATCCAGTGTGAACTCTTGGCAACCAAATAGCTCAGCAGTGCATCAATAAAATGGTTTAGCCTTTTCCTGCGTTCGCTCAGTGAAGTCGCAATATTCGGTCGTGTTTCGTTTTAAGATGCCTTATCAAGTTGGTAGTATTAAAGGCTGCTTTGCTAGTACCACCGCGTGAAATGCTCGCATTGCAAACGTTGCATGTAGCTACCAGACTAGAATCACTTTCCAACTTAAAATACTTCCACACTGCAGACATCTTAGCACCGTATTGCAAGTAGTAAACAACATGCGAGTTTAACATGCGAGTTTGCGACACGTGCGTGACGTAGCTGACGTAAACATTCGATCGGTCCGATACATAGAGCCGATTCCGATCAGTTAAAAAATGCCTCGATCGGCCCCGATACCGATCTTTACGATCGGCTCGGGACATCCCTAGTTTATTCTGTTGATTTTGTGATACTGAGAGACTGATATTGAGTCTTTTGTGATGCTTGAGTCTAGTTGACATTTTCATATTAAAGGTGATCTGAAAGGCATGTCATCACAGGTGTTTGAACAGACGTGGCTCATTAGTATGTCTATTACCCTAAAGTAAAAAAAACCTCATCACAAATAGAGTGAAATTGCGGGCCTACAATGTGAATTTCTGTATAAAAAATATTCAGCATTGAACTAAATTATTATTACCACGTGATTGCTTTTCACACTACCTTGGCATCTCGTCATTCTAAACACCACTTTTAAGACGTGTTTCACACCTGGACTAGTGCCACTGCATGTTAGCGCCGCATTTAACCCAGGGTTCTGATTTAACTTCAGATGACAGTTAGCACCAAAATTGCGTTGCTAGGTTTTTTCAATGTGAAACAGAGCAGTGTTTGTTGTTGCTGCTAAATACTAGTGTTTGTTGTTGCTGCTAAATACTAGTGTTTGTTGTTGCTGCTAAATACTAGTGTTTGTTGTTGCTGCTAAATACTAGTGTTTGTTGTTGCTGCTTAATACTTGGCAACAGACAGCCAATCAGAAATCAGCTAGGACTGCTTCGTCACAAACAAGAAAGGGCATCTCGTAGAAAAGTTTTTGTTTTCATAATATGGACTTTCGAAGCGTTTGCTAAATACATAAACGTATTTTGGGCCATTTGAAAAAGCTGAATCTAGGTTCCGCCAGTGAATGTGCCGTTCACAATGAAACGCCACCATTGGTGACTTCTGGGAGCGACCCGTAATTTCCAAGAAGAGGATGCACCTGTAAACAATGACGCTACTGTACAACTAAATAGTCTCTCGAGTGATTTCCGCCGTCTTTGGGAAAAAGCCGAACTTTAAAAATGATTTCCTCAGAAAGTACGGTCTTTACGCAAATGGCTTTACTGATTTTCAAAAGTAGTTTACACAGTGAACAAACTTCAATACTTTCTTTTTCTCTTGTTTAAGAAAGATCATTTACACTGCTAACGTCGTTTTCAAATTCTAGTTTACGTTAACAAAATAAATTGTGTATAACAGGCTGCGTGTGTGAGCCAGACACAAGGCGGAGCTTTGAAAAGGCCAATCGTTATCAGGAAGTCATGTGTGCGCGGCGTCTATGAGAGCTCCGCGGTGGCATCATATTAGGACAATGGCAGTAGGCGGCGTCACGTCGTCCATATTTCTATTACAGTCTATGCGCACATTTCACTTTATAAATGAAACCTTTATAAATGCGTTTTTGATGTTATAATGATCAAGGTTTCAGCCCCTTCTCCAATTATATGTTAATTATTGACGTCAACACAATGCTTTTAAACAATGCCCTAAAAACAGATGGGCATCGAATGTCATCTTTTGTTGAGGAGACTAGTGCAAACCAATTTTGATTAAAATACTCAAACTCAACACTGAATATTGAAATCCTGGACAGTGTGATTTAATTTTCTGTATTTGAAAAAATGGTCGGCTTGGGGCTGAAGGCGCCCTCGTGGGAGGCTGTGAGGAGAAATAACAAACAGCACTTCACTACTAACAGTTACCATTGTCTTTTCAATTTAGCTGGTATTTTACATAACTGGATATGATTGGATGACATTAAAAGAGTTTTTTCTGTTTTCCCTGGTAACATAAGTTGAACATAGTACAGAAAAGTAAATGTAATTTTTACTCAACTTTTCCAAATAATTAAAAAAGAAAAACAACTTTTCATTCACAGAAATTCGCTGATTTTTACTTTAAAGTACCCTTATTATGTAAACGAAACCATCATACTTTGGTTTAGGTAGCCTCTAGTAACATGCTGACAAAAATGATTTTTCTAGAGACTCGTCTTTCAAAACCTTTCGATAGTCTGAGGTCCAGTCTTGTTGTGTTTGGATTACTGTTTGAAGTTTCACCCCCATCACCATAACAACACAAGGTCGGGGCTTTATTGCTGCAAAAAACTATTCTCAACCTTTGATTCCTCGCAGCTCCATCACTTGACAGATTTTAGTCTTCGCCACATGAAATAACCAGAAACAGCCCTTTTAGAAAAATTTTTTGTGTTTACGTAATCTATCGTTTAATTAGAATGTCAATTTGAACAACCCTGAGTTGTCACTACTTTTTGTGATTTGTGTGACACCTAGTGGGGAAAAAGTTGCAGTTTGTTAATTTAAGCAATTGCTACATATTATTTGAGGAATTTGACCATTTTAACTCACCGATAAAGCCGATAAAATAATAGGCCAGGTTTGGTTTTCCTCCCAGTACCCCGCACGACTGAGGCATCTTGAAACAGTCCTGGAAAATGAAGTTATGTTATTCACAATGGTCTGAGACGAATCAAAATTATGAAAGGTTAAAAACACGAATTGTGAATTTCATGAATGTGATTTATATATTTTATTTAACACAAGATGCATACCATTGTCATTTTACAGCACCAGAAGTACATTAATATAGAAGAAATATAGAAGTCTGTATTTAGAAAAAATATGTGGAGAAAAGTTTTGACACTTTCTTCAGTTAGAATTGAACTAACTCTATTAATATTATTTATATCTAAGATATAAGGGTTGCATTGATGTATGGAAAATTAAAATACTCCAAAAAGTGGCACCACAGAAGGTAAAAATGTAAAATGCGCTCTGGCAGACTTGGTTCTATGGCAGGTCTTAAAGGGTTACGGAAGGATATGTTTATCAGTCTCATGACTATTTACTTCTATTGCATTCTGCTCTGATCATTTCCATTCTACTCTATTCTGGTCTCTTATACGGAGCTTTGCTCTGTTCTTTTGTAATCTGTTCTATTTATTTGAATTCTATTCTATTCCATTGTACTGAGCTATACTCTGTTCTGTTAATTCCATTTTCATTCTATTCTATTCTGCTGATTAATTTCTATTCTATTTGATTCCACTGAGCTCTACTCTGTTCTAATTTACTTTGATTCATTTCCATTCTATTCTATTCCGCTTTACTGAACTCTACTCTGTTCTGTCCATTATTTTTCCATTGCATTCTACTCTGATTTATTTCCATTTAAATATATTCTGTTCTACTGAGATATACTCTGCTCTCTTCTACTCTATTCTGTTTATTCCACTTCCATCCCATTTTGTTCTATTGAGCTCTGTTTTATTCTACTCTGTTCTGATTATTCTAATTCCATTATATTCTGTTTAATTCTACTCTTTTGTGTTTATTCTATTCCCTTTCCATTATATCTTGTACTGATAAACTTCAAAACTTCGATTCTGATCTACTTCCATTGTCTCCTGCTCTATTTCCATTCTTTTGTGTTTCTGATCTTGGATGTTATGGAATGTTCTGATCTATTCTACTCTATAAAATGAGCAGCACTCGGCAGAGACCTTCCATTGAAAATTCTTACAGTGAAAACATTTATGAACCTCAAAGAAAATCTAAAACCATTGAAACCAGTGGTGTAGTCCTAAAAAAAGGTGGTGTACTGTTGTCCACCTTATCGTACCCAACCTAAACTCTTTATAAAAGTGGGCAAAGAATTGACAAAGTCAATGTTATTTGACTGATTAGCATAAATTTGATTTAACATAAATTACATTTTCACGCATCACTTGTGTTTCTTTTTGTTAACTTATTGTATACTCCAGTCTCAGTCCTGGGGTGCAGGTGTCTTGTAGAGTTCAGCTCCAACCCTACACCCGAACCAGGTTTACTAAGGAGCTAAACTATGCAGGACACTAGTCCTCGAGTTTGGGCACTACTGTTATAAAAAATAAACCCTGACTGTGTTTTTCAATCCACAACAGAGGAATTAATGCTACAGTTAGGTTACCGTTAGCTCAATAGCGTCTGTGGCTGTGTTCACCTTACTAACTTACTTTTTTGTGAAACTTTACATTTAATAGACTACTTTAAACATCAACCGGCCATTATTTGATTTTCAGATCCGTGCTTGTTTTAAACCAAGCAACTAGCCAACAATGACTGGCTGAACAAAGACTGGCGGTTGGCTGAACCACAATATTTAAATAGTAATGTCTAACGTGTCATCCCCTGTCGCGGTGACCACTGTTAAATCTAATTTCAAACACTGTCTTATAATTTGACCTGAACTTTTCAGCGAGAGATCATCTTTAGTCGGCTTGCTGTCGATTCTGAAAAAACGTTGCTCCTTTTCTCGCTGCTGACACTTAATAAGGTTATCGGGGGGTTCGGAAAAGAGCGGAATTCAAAACAAAAATGCACCAATTGCTGCAAATTAAGCAGCAAGTCAAAAACAAAAACAAAAAAAACCACTTGCTAGTCAGTTAAAGGGGATGAGAATAAACGTAAATTGGAGAAGTCTAATCAGCAAAACAAGTGAGTAAACAGAGGCTATATGCAATTATTGATCAACAGAAGTCGTATTACCCAGACTAGGGACAAACCAGTTGGTATCTGACTAGATAAGACAAAAAAACATTTAAACATGTGTCTCCACTGTTTTTTCTTTCTTGAGTTAAAAAATGCCAAATTTAAATCCACATTTAAAAACGTCAAGGTTGATTTTCAAAATTATGTTCTCCCCCATATTGTCAAATCTGTCTAAATGTGTTTGAATATATTTCATCAATAGCCACTTATTCACAGTTTTACGACATAATTTTGCAGCACAGACGATTGTTGTACCTTTAAGGCCTGGATGTAGACAGGGTTGATGCTGTTGATGCCCAAGCGCAGAGGAATCACCAGCAGGAGTGGCCTCCAGTCTCGTGGACCTTGAGGGTCTCCATTGTGACCAGAACGTGAACCTGACCCCTCAGTCCAGACTGAAGGAGCAGACCCAGAGCTGGAGTGACCTGGCTGCACACAAAGCTTCTCTGGCGCACAAGAAACAGAGATATGGAGCATAAGAGTACATTCCCTTTAAAATAACTTAACTCCATAACATGAAATTAAGGTTAACAACAAACTTAAATCACAAAATCTTGCAAAAATGGATGCACCCCACAACAAAAACTACTACATCTGGTGTTTTGCATGAGCTCCGTGATTTTTAAGGACAGCATCAAGTCTTCTAGGCATGGAATGAACAAGTATCTTTTTCCATTCTTCAAGAAGAACCTCTTTTAGAGCTTGGAGCTAGATGAAGAGCGATGCTCAACCTGTGGTTCGGGTTCAGATCAGGAGGCATTTAATCACCTTCACCCTGTTCTTCTTCTTCTGAAACGCAGCAGTAGCTCCAGATTTAGGATCATTGTTGTGTTGGAAAATTGCATTTCTTCAGTCCTTCTCATCAGAGGACGCTCCTGTCAAGATGTAAACCTTCGTGGACGGCCTGGATGTCACTGTAAGATGGTTGCCTTCCATCTTTCTGAAATTTAACGAGCACTTTTGCTGATAAGTAAAGTTTTGCTGACCTCAACTTTTTGTGTAAAGACATTATTTGCTTTCTCAGTTTTTGTGACATTTTTCTTCCATGGGGAGCCATTGTTGAGAGCATGACATAAGAGGGAAATCTGTTGTTAATTAATGCCCTTTTATAGTCTGTTGTCTGCTGGACACCTCTTAAGTGAACCACCATTAGAATGTTGTAGTCTTAAGTGTCGATTTTCTTCAAAGACTATAACTGGGGTGCACTCATTTCTGCAAAGTAACAAATCTTGTTTGCAATCGGTGGCCCACATTTGTGGGTGTACTTTGTGGTATGGTATCTCATCGAACATGTTGATTCTGAAAAGAAACTTTTCTGATTAATGTAGAGAATCTAACAGTAAAGATTCTTCAGAATGCCCCTAAACTTGTAAATGACATTGAATTTAAACTCACTGATGTCTTCAATAACGACCGTGTTGTCCATCGACACATAAACTACCAGAGAATTCCACTCATCGAACAGCGCGAGTTTCCTGCAATCAGGCAAACACTGAAGATTAGTGAATTTTTACAGTATGCTTTCGTATAACGACAACAAAACAATATCACAATGAAATTATTTCATTTATGCTGTTCTTTTAGTAAATATGGTCCAAAATAAAAATGAATGATATAAAGAGCACACAGATTAAATTAAAATGTACAAACCAAAGAGCCCCCGTTATAATCATCAGAATAAACCTGGTGGAAACGGAGGGAGAGTAGTTTATAACTATAACATTTAGAGCAGATGAACCAAGGAATTGTTCAAAGAATGTTTTGGTGTTGGTCATGGACTTGTTGAGGATGTGGACCTCAGAAGAAGGAAACCCAAATGCACAGCAGTCTCGACAGTAAGTAGTTTATTAACCCTTAAAAGTCTCTGCAGGCACCAGTGTGTGTGCCAATCACAGCGGTTGTTTTGAATTAATTATGTTTAATTTTGATCTCAAATATAATTTCTAGACTTCAAAAAGTTTATTAGTTTCGATAATTTGGTTTTAAACGAACATTACAAGAGTTATGACCCATAGTTTGCAAGATAATTCAAAATAAAATGTGAGAAAATGTGCGATCTTCTTTCAGTTTTGTATTACAGACCCGAAAACGGTGCCACCTAGAGGTAAAAAGAAGAGATAGTAGGGATAGAAAGTACAAGACTTGTGAGTTCTGGCACAAAAAAAATGTGCAGAAAAAGTGCTTAAAATGTGTATACGGTTTGGATACAGTTTTTTTTATACAATTTTCATATTGTTTTGACCGTGCCTTTTGGAAGGGATTTATGAAATTTTATTTTGTCAACAAAATAAATTGTGTGATTTTTGTAATAAAGCATAAAAATTGTTTGTTCTTAATTGTTGCAGTAAAGAAAAAATACAAAATTTACTACTTGAAATTTTATTTTTTGTAAAAATTTCAGGTTTGCTAAGGAATTATTGTGTAATTCAAAAATATTCTTGTATATCTGTTATTGTGGAATTAGAAAATATTCATTAAAAAGAAATTGGGGTTGTATAAAATATATATCAAACATTGCCACAAAAAAAAAGTATAAAGGGCACACAATAGACCTAATCTAGAACAAGTGAAACACAGAGGGAAAAAATTACTTAAAGGAAAATCTAAATCAGACACAGGTGGAGTGCAACAACATAATGAAAGTCACTTTAGAAACAGGAGTGATGGAATGTACAGAAGCAAATTCGATCAGCACAAAAGACGGGGAAAATAAAAGAAATCAAGAGCAGAAAGTCGTAACAAGATTGAGTGAAAGTATGAAAATAGCACTTGCTTGAGAACTTGTGCCACTGTGTTGGGTCCGTACCATTCTCCAACAGACTTTCCCTCTCCGACACCCATCTGAGCTGCAGAGAGACGAAACCGTGAGGTTTGTGTTGAGGAGTTTGCATGTTTCATATTATTATGAGATTTACCTATTTGATGTAAACAACAGCAAGCACAAGCCTCATGTTAGCAACTATTAAGAATACACTTCAAATTGTATTGAACAAACCTCCTAAACATAACAGTTCTTTTATTCACATACTTAACATAACTTAAAATGCACTGTTCCAAAATAATACACATAATAAGTTCCCAAACACTTTATAGGTTGTACACAATTTTGATTTGCTGTGTTTTCAGAACATTTACTGAAATCAAAAGCTATTGTCAGGATTGATGTCCTCTCCTGTTCCTTATATTTTGTCAGTTTCTATCTGTTCCTAATTTTTTGTCACTTTTCTCATGTTCCTATTGTTATGGCCCCTTTCTTGTGGGCTTGGTCTCCATTCTTGATCAGCCCCTCCCTTATCTGGGTTTGTTCTTACTCTCGTCCCACTTAAGCCTCCCTCTTCTTCTGCTCAGGGCAGGATCCCTGTGTATACTGGTGGAATATCTGTGGATGCTACCTATTCCTTCTTGCCTCATCCCAAGCAACTGGCTGGTTAGTTTGTGCTTTAACCCTTAGAAGTCCCTGCAGGCACCCTGCGTGTGGCCATTACAGCGTCTATTTTTAATTGAGTAGGAATGACACAATCCCCCTATTGTTTAATTTTGCCTTCAAATATAATGTGCAGGTTTCAAAAATATTATTAGTTTTGATATTTTGTGTTTCAAACAAACAATACAAGGGTTATGCCAAATAATTTGCAAGGTAATTAATATTACAATGAGATAAAATACACTATCATCTTTCAATTTCGACGCCAAATCTGTGCCGTAAGTGCCATCTAGTGGTGAAAATAAGGCATAACCATTGAAAATACAAGACCTGCCATTTGGACCTGTGTTTTTGTTTTGTTTTTTGCACAAAGCACAAAAAGTGTTTGGAACAGTGCAACATTAAGTTTAGGACAGAAATAATGCAAAATGTTATATCATTTTCACATTGATTTGACCTGGTTTTTGTTTTTTGGGGGCACTTATGAAATTTTTTCTGTCTCATCACTTGATTTTGTTATAAAACATAAAAACTGTTCGTTTTCAATTTTTGAGATTTTTGCAGTAAAAAAAAGACTAAACATTCAAGTCAGAGTTGTACTTTTTGTAAAATTTCAGGGTTGTTGTGGAATCATAGTGTAATTTAAAGATACATTTTAAAGATAATTTATTGGATCAAATTGTAAAGCTCCAGCTACAGACGTTAATTATTATTTCATATTTTGCTTATCAGTTATTTTTAATATACCGGTACATTTAATTACTTCTAGACCTTGCACTGTAACAAACAGGAAACTATGTGGATTGAGAAAGGGGAGTATGATCGAGAAAGAAGCAGGAGCTCATGACTCTGGTCGCTCTGTTTGCTTAACATGTACTGCTCACCAACCACCACAGCACCAACAGGATCAGAATACTACTTTTTTGTTTTGTTAAATACAAAAACAATACAGCTTACTCAAGTTCCAATTAAATCCGATGAATTTAGAAAACAGTTTGTAAAGTGTGTTACACAACTGGCTGGTAACTTTTGTAAATGTTCCCGTGCATTATATCATTATATAGAATTGTGTGTACCCATACACAGGGTGATTCGTCTTGAGCCAAGGAATCAGTAGAAAGTAGAATTTTGTTTATACGACTTACGGTTCAAAAGTTATTAGCATAAACGTGGGTGAAATTTGGCCTATTGGTGGCGCTAGACGGTTTGGTTTGGAGACTTCAAATTTTGCCAGCTTGTAGGTTAGAGGCTTGACAGTAAGTGGGCCAAATTTCATAACTTTCCCGCAAACGGTTCATACGGCTCCCATTGAATTTGCCGACGGAAATGGAAGAAGAATCGGAAGAATAATAAGAAGAAACGGAACAAACACACCCATACAAACTTTCATTAAGAATAAATCTGATGCAAGGTTCTCTCGCACAAACACATCACTCACCCATCTGATGGATGGAGTAGCAGCTGTCCTTCTTGTCTAAGAAACACTGGAGGATCTGATGATATTCTCTGGGCTGACGTTTCTCCGGATCCCATCGCCAATCTACACACATCCACACACTCGAGGTTATGATCACACTCGAAAAAAAAATAGTTAAAAGAGTAAATGGCTTGAAGTGTATGGAATACTATGGTTTTACAGATTCCATCACCGTTTCTTGTACAATAAGGAATATCTCCAGTTCCAATTCGCCCAGTCTTCCTGTACGGTACACGTTTTAATTTAAATGAATGCTTTGTGCATATTAATAATGTAAACCTTCTGAAACTGAAACAGAATAGCCACATGTACTTTTTTGTAAACGAATGGTTTTAAAAACCCTAAAAGTTTAAGAACCCAAACCGTTTCGATTGGAGTGAGTTAAAACTGAGTGATAAAGCTAAGGTTAGGTTTTTAGCTCTGCTCCTTCAACGACGATATAGATTATGTGATTGTGTCAATGTCTATCGGGAGTTCAACAACATAAAGACCACCTAGATGTACAGCGAGTGATTTGAGATCGCACTGATTACCTACTGAAGGGTAATTTAGGGATCTTCCAACAATTTCCTTTTGTCTAACCATGTGGTGTATTATGTTATAATCATTTGAGTATTAGGTTTAATATTAAACTGAGAGAATAAATAATTGTGTTTTTCTATTAATACTTGAAATTAATCAATAGGATGCTTTTGTAGACTTGTGTCATCACCCCAAGTGCCTTTTTCTCTGTGCAACACACTATTCCAGGAGGCGAAAATGGAACTATGCCCCTAGCTAATTTGCATTTTTAAGAACAAATAAGACCAGGTCACTAGGCAGAGTGTGTGAGCTAACAGAAGATGATGGAAGCTTAACATTGCTTTGCTGTTGTGTAATGTAGTGAGAACATCCAGATATATCTGTAATGTGTTATTCATCAACTTTTAGTAAACTTTTGACCCTCTCCTGTCTTCTCTGGAATATATTATTATATTTTGAGCGATGTGTTACTCCACTACAGGAGTCACGCAAGTCAGTGTCTCAAAATCATTTATGAATCAAAAAATTAATCAAGGAATCACTATTTTCCAAAAACAGTCTGTCAAACTGTGCAGAACTGTGAGATCCTTATTGGAAAAAAAACAAAACAAAAAAAAAACCAGCACATGAGTCCTGTGACATCACTGCCGTAACCTCATCCCCTGGAGAACCTTATCCTACCAAAATGTACTGATTGTTGCATGTTTGATTACCGTATTTTCACCGTATAAGACGCACCGGCATATAAGACGCACTCAATTTTAAATGAGGAAGATCTAGAAAAAAAAGATTTGGAACCAAAAACTGTAGTAAAATATTTTATATCAACTGTGTAAAAGTTAACAGCAGTTTAAGAACAATTATATGCCAAACATGAACAGTCAGTAAACATTAAAAGTAACAAAAAAGTCTGTAATGTTTTTATTCGAACCCCAATAATTCCTCTTCATCACTGCTATCAGAAATGAGGAAGAACAGATCCACGCAGTCATTGTCATCACTTTCTTCCTCACTGGTGTCAAATAAGATGTTGTCTTCTATTCCATCCAAGGCATTACTAATGCCACACTTCTTAAATGATTTTATAATAATGTCCTACTTCACTGAGTCCTACGCGCTATGGTAGGATCGACGAGCAGAGATGGGCGATGACGTCAGCGCACACCGCCGGGGAGTGTGATGGGAATTTTCCTATATAATACTACCATCTAGTGTTCATTTAGAGAAATGTAATTTGAGAAACTTTTAAGAGCACACGTCATACTTCAGTCCCGCCCTGAGAGGCTCGAGGTTCTTCTTCCAATGCGGATAACACGTGTGTAGGAAATGCGTTGAGACTGCTAAATCTTTACAATAAATAGCCACATTTGCTGTGTTCTCTCTCAAACGGTCTCCTGTGTTTATTATTAATTGAGAAGGTATATTTTTACCATAACAGGAGCTAGGCTGAAGCCGTTGCCTCTCTTACACCTCTCCTACGGCCGTGACCGTCCTCCACTCTGCGGCGCTCTGCATTCGTCGTATAAGACTCACAAACTTTCCTCCCTCAGTTTTGGTACGTCTTATACAAAAAATACGGTAGTTTGAGGTTAAATTAATTGTGAAAGCACTAAGAAATAAACAGAACGTGGTAAAAGAGAGCTAAAAGCTAATTTAATCAAATATAAGACTTTTAACGTCCTAAAATTTGGGATTTTAAATTTTAGATTTTTTTCAAGACCTCGCAGAAACCCTGGTAAAGCATGTTTATCTATATGGGTTTTTTATTCCAACTGTTACGAGAAATCTATTTAAAAAGCGGCAATGGACGGACTCTTCGCACACTGATCGCAAACCTGGAAGTGAGCTGTGCCTACCTCGACCAAGATGCCGACAGAGAAGAGCGTGGGCGAGGATCATCTGACCACAGCGAAGCATACACCCCCAGCCTGTGTCTGAGGAAGGTCCGGTTCCTCCTACACATCAAAGAAATGCTCAAAACCTGACCGTCATATTCAATTTGGATCTAGAACTCGTCTTAACAACACTTTTCTATAAAACTATTAATTTTAAAGTGGACTCCGTTCAGTTCAGCCTGATATCAACAACTGCGTTTGGGACGTGGAACTGACACCACTTCTGAAACTCGATTCAATGAGGTTCAAGAACGGACACCATCACTATGAACTGACACCATTCTCTTGATTGGGTGAGCAAGCAAGACGTACGTGAGTGCTGATTGGTCAGAGAGAGTCGACATTGAACCATGCTAATTACATAAACACTAGCCGCTTTTATCGTGGATGAAGTGGCGCAAAACTCTGACAATGGCTATATTAAAGTACACTCCCTCTGACGCCTATGGAAAAGCAAGCAGGCCGAACTGAACCGAACTGTGCCGAGCTGTACCGTGCAGTAGAGAGGGGGAAAAAAAACACCATTTCAAGCTACTCACCTATGGGAGAAAACTTCTTCCGATATGTGAACCACAGCCGTGAGCGCACATCTGAAAGCAGCTCAGATTTTTCTTCAGGGAGAGAAAGATACAGAATATATGAGATGATAGATTTGGGGAAATCATTCTTCGCTTGGACCGTCCTGAACCATGCTTTAAGAAGTTGATTCACTCAAGCAAACAAGTTATGTAAGATTTATGCTACCAATCACATAAAGATACATTTTTGGGTAAAAGTTTGAAGCAGGTGTGGAAAGAACACTTTGAGAAATATTACAATGATTGTTTATTTACTAAGAACAAAGTGAGCGAACAAAATGTTGCCTTTTAACATCAATTTAGGCATCAATTCTTATTGGTACATTTGCACAGTCAAACAAAGATTTCACAGCAAACTGGGGTTTTAAGATATTCTTTTGAAGAAGATACAGTGGTCAGCCAAAGGGATCTGGTGCAGCAGAGGAAAGACACCTTAAGGAATTACCCTTTGGAAGATGTTCAGCAGTGCCATCAACTCAGAACTCCCAGAAACCAGTGGGATACAAATATACCAATATACTTCCAGAAGTGGACTTCATGGAAGAGTTGGCGCCAATGGGAACAAGGCTAAGTTCCTCAGGTATAAATGTTAACGTAGGAACCGGGAGCAGAAACGTCTTGATTGATGAAGCACAGAGAAGTATGCTAATCTGAGAAGCATGGTGAAGTATCCTGTGGGAGATTTGGTCATGCTGTTGAAATATTAATCCTAACCCATTATAGAAGACTCTGGAAGCTTTATTTAGATCAGTGATGCTAACAGCTAAAAACATTGAGAGACGAAGAACCTCTCTGTGGCGGGACGGAGAGGGAAGATCCCGAGAGAGCCAACTGTGTGTCTCCCTTAGGATATGCAAATATCTGTCATTTAAACTTCATTTAAAGAACCAGTACTTTCCTAGTTGTGATGTAACTTCCTGTTTGTGATGATTAGAGTTCAAGCACTGCACTATAAATAAAATTTATTTTTGAATGCAATTTTTAACACAAACAACAGCTTTGAATCACATCATATTTTTAACCTCCACCCAAGATGTTGTACCCACAGTCATACCCCTCGAGAAACCATGCCCTTAAACTTATGCATAACTTCAAGGTTTAATAAATCTTACATTTTTTAATGTAAAAGTGTTCATGAAGGTAAAGCCTAGAGATGTAAATCAACAAAACTAGTGGAGTCTGGGGTGGAAACATGTTTTTTAGCTCCAAAGTTGGTAATTTTAACATTGATGTGAATGAGAACCTGCTCACTTCAGGAGCCAGTCTCAAATGGCCGGTCGAGGAACTGCAGTTCAGTCACTTCCTGTTGCGCATTGAGAGGGAACGCAGAAGGTTGCCTCTTAATATTAATCAACAACAACAAAAAAAAACATTCTTTGAATTGTTTTTCGAGCTGCTGCTCTCACACTTCCGCATCAGACTGTGTGCCCGCTAGTTCTTCAAGATGTTTGGAACATCCTACCCTCAGAGTTCTTTCAAAAACTGTGTTCAAGTGTAGCTAGAAGAAATGCTGCTGTTTTCAACACAAAGTTGAAATCAAAATAGATTTAATCACAATTCTTGGCATTTAACCAAGGATACATTCATTATATAATGTAAATGTCACAGGTCTTACTGGTTTTGACATTGTAACATGCTCCAAGTATCCACACTGGCTCGTCTGTTTCCGGAAGATCTTCCAGGTAGTCCGAGAATGCATTGAATTGATTCTCATACTTGGCTAGAACTAGAAGAAATTGAGATTTTATTTGAAATTATGCATTGGACAATGGACAACATTTAAAACTATGATTTCAAGTTAATAATTTATCAGATGATGATACAAATAAATCATTACACAGTTAAATAACAAAAAAAACGAACCAATTCCAAGTTATTAAGATGTCTCTTAGTGATATTAGCTTCTGGTAAAGTATTTATATTTTCAATATTTGTTTCCTTATAGTAAAGAAATACAGTTTTATAATAAATTGAAACTATGGTATGAAAATTACAAATCACAATATTACCTTGTGGTGTTTTACGTGTTGAATATGAGTTAAATGATATTGTCTAAAACCCTGGACAAACTAATCTAAAGGAATTTATTTACCACGTATACAAACATACTTTATAGCCACCGTATCTCACCGGTCATCTTCAAAGCATAAAAAAATATTAAGATTGATTACTCGATGACAAGAAGTGAAATCATAATATATTTTAATCTTCATTTGGAAGAGTAACAGATACAGGCCACTAAAGAACAATGAGAAAACTTGGAACTCAGTTATGAAATGCACTCTCGACCGATTCCAAGCTTGTTTTAATATACTTTTCCTAAAGCTTTTCGAATATTGGACGTAACCTAAAGATTGTCGTTCGCGTGGGTTGGAACATTTATGATTAATTTCGTTTTAAAAACCATAAATTGCCTACCTGCCTCCATCCTCGTCCGTCATCAGATACAAACACATCGCGCTGCATTGTGGGCGATGGTGTCCAATTGCCTTGTTCCAAAGACTATCGAGTGTTTAAAAAAACTACAAATACCAGATTTGCTGAAAAACATCAGGAAGTCCGCATGGGCATTTGTTTTGGATTGGTATTTGTAATTTTGCGTTAACGTCATTTTGTTTTCCACAAGAAAAGCTGTGAAAGGGTTGAATATTATTCGTTATCGTGGTATTTTACACTGAGGTAACGTCGTATATATTGACTGTCCCTGATAATTTAACGTAATTTATGTTACGGTGGGATTGTTTTTTGGGAGTGTTTTTCTGTAAAGCTAATGTTTGTCCGTTAGCTATTAACGTTACGTTAACGGTCAACTACGAGATTAGTTGTTATATAAAATTTTGACCTTATATCTTATGTGGATTATTACCATATCAATGCGACATCACGATATGTGTTGGTCCTTGAAATCTTCATCATTAATGTTTGATTAACGTTTGATATAAATTCAGACGAGCGGTGTTTACCGAAATTGTTACGATTTCTTTGCATCAAAAAGCACAAATTGTTTAATGTTCTCAAGGATGACAATTTATAGGAAAGGGTCAAGGTTATCAAAATTTCAATCAACATTAACTTAAACATTGTTTAACTTTATTATATTATTATAACACATTTACGTAAAGTAACACATTGTTTTTGATAAATGGCTTTGCACATATTAATAGTTTTTCATTTTTATCCACAATTTTCCCTTTTTAGGTTTCTTTTGTAAATTAAATTTTAAAACAATACATTTGGCGCTTTAATTTATTTACATTGAAAATCGAATGAATGATGAACTGATTATTAAATGTTTTATTCATTATATGTTTAGTCATTAAATGTTTTATGCACAACTTGTCCTAATGAAAGTATCACTTCTCTACATCTGTTTCTTGCTACAGGAAGAGGAGGATGTCGTACTTGTTCATTAGTGACTCTCTGCAGGCCTCTCTGCCTCTGCTGCAGGCCTGCATTGATGGAGACCTGGCTCACACCAAACGCCTCCTGGAATCCGGATTTGACCCAAACTACAGAGACTGCCGGGGCCGCACCGGGCTCCACCTGGCAGCTGCCCGTGGGAATGTGGAGATCTGCTCTCTACTACACAAGTTTGGCGCTGATCTGCTTGCCACAGACTCGCAGGGAAACACCGCTCTGCACATGTGTGGCCATGTGGACACCATCCAGTTTCTGGTGTCCAACGGCCTCAAGATCGACATCTGGTCAGTGTCTATTTACACAAGTTACAATTCTTTATCGAAATGAGCTATTAGTTCACGAGAGGCATACAGGGTGCAAATGTAAAATGCTCTCTGAGGCCTCCAGATGCATTTGTGGTTTGATATTTTTGTAGTATTTGAACACAAAGAGAACCTGGAACACTTTGCTTTCTTTGGACAGACTTGCCATTTTTACAGATAAGTTATACCACTGCTGTAATGAAAGAAACTTTCACTTTGAATAGCACAGGTTTGTGTGGTCTGAAGAGGGGAGCTGTACTCTCTGAAATATTGTGAATTATTTAGCTTTAAATGCACTGTATAGTATATTTTGTTATTGGCACTGCAATTGCCATCACCGAAACTCATTTACTCATTTAGTCCAGCTAGACAGCCAAACATCAATCACTGTCTTGAGACAAGCAGAACGTCTTTGTGTCTCTA
>SRMA01027083.1:96130-124033 GCA_007224835.1 Danionella cerebrum | reverse complement strand
ATATATATATATATATATATATATATATATATATGCTTCGAAAAAAAAAACAACAAAACACACAACAGTAAAACATAATGTGCGGACTTAGAAAGTGAAAAAAGAAATGGAAGAATTAACAGAAAAGCAAAATATAACGAAAAAACTTACATCTAGGTATTTTCTAGACGTTCCATTTACAGTAAAATGTGAAGTCATTTTCACAGCTATTTTCAATATCTATTTAATATTAAATTTATACAACACTGGGTAAAACATTGACCTGTGTGCTAATAAATTAAGTTTATCTTCTAATGTTAAAAAGCATTGATTTAACAAAAACTCTTAGCGTCAACCTGAAATGCGCACGCGCCGGAAGCGCATTCTTAATACGCATAGACATTTTATACGTAGATACCTTGTAACGGCTTTTCACTTGTTGGGTCGTCTCGGCGCCATTTTGTTACAGAGGTAGTGATGGGAAGTTCGGATCATTTTAGAGATTCGGTTCTTTGAGTCTCGTTCACCAAAACGAATAGTAATTTCATTCATTTTACTAAAATATCAATAAATGTTGTGTGTTACTTCCACATCTACTAGTGTTATATACTTAGACGCAAATCATACTACAAATAAGACAAAACTATAGTGCTAAATTTAAAATATATATATATATATATATAAATATTTTACTAAAGCCTCCCTGGGTCTTTTAGTCTGGTTTACACATAATTACTTCTCTCTGATGTTAGCATGTGCAGTCCGTGCACTCAGTCCGGACTGGCTTTTTTAGCACTTTTGTCACGTGACTGCTATATTGACGGGATCCGAAAAGATTAGTTCTTTTTCCAAGTTCGACTACTCCGGGTTCTATCGGTCTTTTCTCTTTCCAGCTTATGCTGGATTGGTTAACATTACGGAGTGGCCATGAGCCAGAACCCGAAAAGATTAGTTCTTTTTCCGAGTCCGACTCCTCCGGGTACTTTCGGTCTTTTGTCACGTGACCGCGCCAAAACGTTAGTCAAATTCGGTATGCAATTATTAGTACATGATTAGTGAACGATTACTATTGTTTTTATATTTATTACTACTACTGCAGTTTTATATTTATTACTACTGACAGTTTTTGATGCTCAACACATAATGTGCTAATAAAGACTTAATTTGATCATAAAATCATTTTCAGAGACAAGGTTTTTGTGTTTGTTGTGTTTTAAAGTCTATTCTAATCTTCATTATACAACACCTTACATAGCCTAAGATTCATGAAGCATTTCTGAGTCATTTTATTTTTAGTTTATAATAAATTCCCTTCAAGTTGTCATGTAATTGAAAAGTAACTTGCCAATGATATGTAATAACTTTTAACTAAATAACTTTTATGCATTTGATTCTTGAATTAAATTAAGCTGATATTTAATAAGTCAATCGGTGTAAAGATCGTCAGTGTCTTGTTTGTAGCATATGATGTTTCAGATATTATAAACACTTTATACACACTCTTGGATTTGCCTAACGTGGCGCGGTCACGTGACAAAAGAACAATCTGACCCGGAGGGATCGGAAAAAGAACTCATCTTTTCAGATCCCGGCAATATAGCGGTCACGTGACAAAAGTGCTAAAGAAGCTAGTCCGGACTGAGTGCACGGACTGCACATGTTAACATCAGAGAGAAGTAATTACCGTATTTTTTGTCTCATAAGACGCACTTTTTCTTCCCCAAAACTGAGGGTGAAAAGTTGGTGCGTCTTATACGGCAAATGAAGAGCGCCGCGGAGCGGAGTGCGGTCGCGGCCGTAGAAGAGGTGTAAGAGAGGCCGCGGCTTCGGCCTAGCTCCGGAGCCGTCTGCCATATTTGTACACCCGGCGGTGCGCGCTGACGTCATCCCCCATCTCTGCTCGTCGATCCTACCATAGCGCAAGAACTCCGTGAAGGAGGACAGTGTTATAAAATCATTTAAGAAGTGTGGCATTAGTACTGCCTTGGATGAAACAGAAGACAACATCTTATTTGACACCAGTGAGGAAGAAAGTGATGACAATGACTTTTATCTTTAACGCTGTGGATCATAAAAGTTGAATACAGGATGCGGGTTGAAACATTTTCAGATGAACTTTTACTTATCGTGTCATTTTACTGGTGGCATTACCACTGAGGGATGTTCACTGGGCATCTCAGAACCAGGAGTTAAGGAACTTCCCCTTTATTTCAGCTCTTCTAAAATGCTTTACAAGTTGTCTGCAAACTGCTGATGGCAGATGGAGGATTTCTGGCAGAATTCAGAGTCTCTCCCTGTAATCATTCCGAGAAACTACGACTGATCAGAGGAGGAACAAACTCAAAAACAAAGGTTTGTGATTACGTGACGGTAAGTCAATAATCTCCATTTCAAGGTTCTGGGTCGTGTGTTTGTTTATTGGGAATTCTTCTGTTTGAAATCTGCCTTTTTATTTCTAGCTGATGGAAATCTGTAAAGTTATTTATAATGTAGAGCTAATGTTTCCAGATTTTAACAGAATTTTATCACTGCCGTTAAAAATGTTAAAGCTTATTTTTGCTGAGCTAACTTCTTGTTTTGTTTGCATTGATTGTACCCCAAAGTGTCACCACCGTACCCTCACAAGTCAATGTTCTGCCTACCCTCTGTTCCTATGTGTCTTACTATCTATTTTAAGTTGAAATTTAAAGTTATGAATGCCAATGCAAATGATAAATATGAAACATTTTAAAATAAAGTGGTGTTTGTTGTTGGATGTTATTCATGTTCTGTGTTTCATCAGGGAGATGTGGTGGGGTGACAGGATGTCAGGATCTTGGGGTGATTGTTGAGAATCTCCACCTGTTCTCCCTCCCTCACTCTAGATTTCCCCTTGTTGGCGCTAGTCACCTGGAGCTGCTGCTCGTTAACCACACCGGCCGTCTAAACTCATTAATCATCTGCATATTTAACTTCCTCTCTTCTCTCTCCACTGTCGGATGATTGCTCTTACACAGTGAGTTGCTATCGCAGTATTCTGTCTCGGCTCTCTGCTACAGCCAGCGCCTACTTTTCCTATCCAGTCCTGTGTCGTCGGAGCGAGTGCGGGCCAGCGTGAGAATCTCTGTCGGATCGTTCCTCCTCCGCAGCTGCGCCTTCCTGACCCAATGTGAGTTGGTCTTTTCCCTCCAGCCAAACCCCTACGCCAACGAGCGAACACGCATGGCCTTTGTCCTGTCCTTGCTGTTGGGCCGAGCGTGAGCCTGGGCTACCGCTCTATGGGAAGCCAACTCCCCGAGTTGCCGTTCCTTCGAGGTCTTCAGGGAGGAGATGTTGAAGGTGTTCGACCGCTCTCTCCACGGAAGGGAGGCTTCCAGAGCCCTGGTCTCACTACGTCAGGGTGGAATTCAGTGGTGGAATATGCGGTGGAGTTCCACACGTTTGCGGCTTCCTCAGGCTGAAATGAGGAGGTGCTCTGCGCACGCTTTTTCGAGGGCTTGAAACCTGAAATCAAAGAGGATATTTATGCTATAGATATTCCACATGCCGTTCAGTCTGTCAACGTTACTCCCCGCGCTCCTCCTCAACCAGCTCAGAGGCGCCCGCACACCACGCCTCCACCGACGCCTGCGCTGCCATCGCCACCCCATGCAGTTGGGCCGCATCCACCTTTGGGTCCAGGTTCGAGCTCTCTCTACTGCCTCTCTCCTCGGGCATCGATTACGCCTGAGCTACTATTTGCTGTCTCACGCAATAAAACCATTGATCCTCCTTCCACACAAGACCTTACCACAGGATATCTGTAAGTGAAGTAATTAAAAAATAATTGTACATTTAAGTAATATTTTATTTTTGAAATATAAAAATAATGGTTACCTGTGTAAATATACAGATCAAATAAAAAAAGAACAGTTGACTGTAATTGTAAACAGAGTAAATCATCATGTACCTGATAAAAAAACAGAACATTTATGTTAATATATAACAACTGGCTTTTAGAAATGGACAAAGTAACTGGAATTGTCGCCTGCTGGACTGGTTTTAATGGGAGGATTTAGTATGCTAACAGTTTGTGTCTGTAAATATACTGTAAATCACTTGTGAAAGTAAAGCAAAAAATAACTTTTGGACTGTAATTATATGGAAATTAACCTTAATTTTTTAACGAAACTCTGCCATCTGGTAATAACATCTGGTATTTTGCTGCTAAATAACGGTAACTTTGCTGCCAGACGTTTTACCGTTTTTAACTGGGATTTTGTTTACAATGTAGTTTATGGAGAAGTTCTGCGAGTTTTTTTTTTTTTTTTAATTCTGTCTTTGAAAACTGTAACCAGGCATGCTCTCTTTTCCAGGTCTGAGTATTTCAGAAACTACTGATCTACTTGGATTCTCAGCCATCTCCAGGGTTTACAGAGAATGGTCAGAAAGAGAGAAAATATCCAGTGAGCAGCAGTTCTGTGGAGAAAGATGCTTTGTTGATGTCGGAGGGAAAGACTGGTTGAGTTGATAGAAAGGCAACAGTTACTCAAACGTTACAATCAAGGTTTGCAGAAGAGCATCTCTAAATGCACATCATGTGGAACCTTGAAGAGGATGGGCTACGGCAGCAGAGGACCACACCAGGTGCCCCTCAATCCACAGAAAACAGAGGCTACAATTCCATCCCTTTATGGCTACAGTGTCCTGATCTTCTGATGGCTACTTCCAGCACGATAATGTGCCGTGTCATAAAGAATCATCTCAGACTGGTTTCTTAAATATATCAATGAGTTCACTGTACCTCACTGTGCCGGAAACTTAAAACATGGCAAATTCTTAGCAAACCTACTTAAAAATAACAAGAAAAAAAAATACAAAAGGGCAAAACATGTCATGATTTTGCTCTTCATGATCGAGCATTAAGGAGAAGCTAAAAAAGGGGGACCAATTAGCAAGGTGTACCTAATAAAGTGGCCGGTGGGTGTATTTGCGTGTTTAAAATAACAAAACAAGTTATATGAATTAAATACTGTTGCTTGGGGAAAACGTGAAGACCATCAGAAGGCTTTTTTGGATGCTAGATGTTTCCTGAGCTGTTATGGAACCGTGTTTGCTAAAACGAGCAGAAACGTACAATAAAATTCAATCACTCGTTTTTTTTTTAATAATTGTGTGAGTTAAAATTGTTGAAGTACTGTTTTGTTATAGCGAGGTAAACGGGAAGGATAATTCGCTTAGGTGCAGTTTAAATGTTTTATTTTGGATGTTCGTTGATTCTCAGAATGACGTCAATGTGACGTGTCTCCTCAGAGGCTTCTATAAGAACTCCGAGCGTTTCCACTGATCATTTCTCTCTCTCTCTTGCCCCATGACTGTTGTTTTCTCTTCTTCTCCGTTCTCTTCGTTCGTTCTGGATTCTTCTCGGCATCGCGTTACGGTTTCACCTGCAGGTTCCATGGAGAGAAGCACGAAAGGTGAGGTGAAAGTAAAAAAAAAAAAAGTTTAAATAAGTTACGGGAAGCTTTTTAGACACTGCCTTCTGCAGCAGGCTTCTACTGAAGATGAAACAACCGTAAAATGTTATTTACGATAACTAGTCAACCTAAATTACATCTTAAATGACGCTTATTGACAAAACAGCGTTTATTATTTATTTAAGACGTTAACTGCTTTTTCAAATCATAAATCGTGTCTGATACACTTCCACATTTTGACGTAAAGAGTTATTTTGTAATATGTTCAATAAAAGAACATTTTGTGATGTCAAGTTAAGACATTTCAAATAAAAGATGTTATTACACTTTGCTGTTTTTAACTGTTGTTTAAAAATAGAATATTTTAGTGATGAGAGCTGCTTTTCTAATATGTTTAATCTTTAAAATCATAAAAAGAAGATGCTACTTTGACCATTCGACTAAATAAACAAATTAGCTTATGCTTTATCACCATTTATAAATAATTTGTTATACACTTACATATTATTACTCATTAAATTGTTCAAATGTATGCATTTATCAGTGTTTTGTGTATTTATTTACATAGTTATGTGTTATAAGCTAGATTTATAAATTTATTCGATGCCAATTTGTCATTTTCTGTCAGGTCTTTATAAATAAAAATGATTAATTCATATTGAAGCAGATCGAATGTATAAATTATTTTTATTTTGTTTAAACCAGTGGTAAAATATTCTTCTTTGTTTTAGCAAAATCTGGGAGCACTTTTCTCGAGAGAGTGTTGAAGGGCCTGAAGTCCCCCTTTTGTCGGCGGGATGAGGAAGTGGTGGAGTTCTCCAGAACCCCACCTGGAGCCAGTCCACCTCCACCAGAAGCCTCTTTTGAGGATGTCCCTGAGGGTGAGTCAGTGGTTCATTTTACTCCAGCCATGTTTTATTTTCAGTGCTGTATTCATTGTGTTTAGTTCTAATTCTCATCTGAAACTTTTGCTGCTCAAAATCTGAGAACGTTTGTGTTCCAATTACAAAGGTTAACTTTTTATTTATTTATTTACTTTTTAGAAAAGCAGAGGAAGAGCAAGCGCTCTTTCTTCCATAAATGCACCAAGAACATCAGGAAACTTTTCCTCTGCGGTGGCCAGGACAGATCCCGACACCCCTCACCAGAGCCAGATCACAAGGATCATGATGGAGAATCTTCTCTGCTCCCTCAGGAGGAGCCTTTAATCTCCTCTGATCCTGAACCTGATTCATCTGGGCATTACCATCCTTCAGATCTTGAACTGGAAGATCTGGCGTTCGGTGAGTAATTCTCAGGATCTCGAATGAATCAATTATTGTTTTATTGCTTCTGTTGTCTTTAACTCAATCAAAGTAGAAGATCTTGTGAGAAGGTTAAGAAGTTTGGTTCACTTCAGATGTTTATTTCAGCAGAAACCGTAAAATTGACAGATCACAAAACCATTTTTTTCTCATCCTTGATGGATTGTCCAATCAGAGTTGATCATTTTCAGAACATCACATTAAAATCTCATGATCAGAAGGATTCACCGTTAAATCTTATGACTGTACGGTTATGAATTATGATTCTCTTTACTGATGCCTCTCTTTGCTCTTCTCATTGCTGTCGGCCTCTGTTGTTTCTTTTCTATTAACTGTCTGAAAATATTTAATGCGTATAAAATGTTTAAACTCAAAGAAAAGCAGTGATTTGAGATTATTTAACATGAAATGAAAGTATAATCTCACAAATCCATCATCTCATTTGTTTTTCAGAGTGCGGCTACGATTACGAATGTCTTCTGGGAGAGGGATGCTATGGATCTGTCTTTAAAGGAATCCACAGAGAAGATAGAAGCAAAAAGGTAGAGAACATTTCTGAATGCAAGCACCAATCTGCTCCAGACAGAGAGATGTTCCTTGACTGTTCTCTGTTAAACAAATAGATTTTCACAGAATTCAATTTTGTTTTCTATCTACAGGCTGCAATAAAGTGCATCAGAACCTACGGGCCGGAGAGTTATCTTGAAGTGGTGAGTGTCAATTTTGCTTTCACTCTTCATTTTCTGTATCGTGTTTCATATCGGAACCATTTATTGAAAACAACTGTGTTTACTCTTTTAAATTCATAATAACAACAGAAACTTTCCAAATGATCCTGATCAAAAGTTTATAGCCCAGCTCTTAATATTGTGTAATAATCAATGACAGTCTGATGTCTCTTGAGGTAGTTGTCGATGAGGTTCTTTATCTTCTCTGTTGGTAAAGCAGAGGCAAAAGACTCCAACTCTTGTAAATTCTTGTGCTGTGTCGCATGAACTGAAAGTTTGAGTTCTACCCAGAGTGGGTGGATGATATTGAGGTCAGGAGACTGAGATGCTCACTCTAGAACCTTCACCTTGTTCTGGTGTAACCAATGAAAAGTGGACTTGACCTTGTGTTTTAGATCGTCGTTGTGTTGGAATGTCCTGTAACATCCCATGCGCAGCTCCCAGGCTGATGAGTACAATGTTATCCTCCAGTATCTTTTCATAACATGCTGCATTCATCTTCATCAGTTTTGACCACATTTCCAGTGCCTTTGGAGATTCTCGTGTTACTAAAACATAAGTGACCCACCTCCATTATTCACCGCGGGGATGGTGTTCCGTTCATCATAGGCCTCATTGACTCCTCTCCAAATGTACAAAAGTTCTCAGCTTTGTGGGTTTTTCTTTGCATCGCTTATTTTTTCCACTAGCTGTTGCAGAAATGTTTATTTGTTTAAACAGAATCCCTCTCTCTACTTCTTAAAAAGAGTAAACGCAGTTGTTTGAAAATAAATGGCTTCACCCAACCATTAACCACGAGTGGAAAAATGCTTTTGCGTTATCGTTAATTTATCCTGAAAAATGGTCAAGAAATCAGAAAATTCGTCAGGGTGTGTAAACTTCTGAGCAGAGCTGTACAGGAAACAACCCCGCCAATCGAAATGATGATCTTTATAATGACCTTCATTTGTTTTTCTCCAGGATGGAGAGCCTAGACCTGTGCTTGCAGAGGTGGCCATGATGCTCAGATCGGGGACTTCATGCTCTAGGATCATTAAACTGCTTGACTGGATGGAGAACGACGTGGGGTTCATCCTAATCATGGAGGTTCCTGATCAGAGCATGACCTTGTACCGCTACCTCGAGAATTGTGGGAGCATAGATGGAGGAACTGCTTCACGGTTTCGGCACCAGCTTCTTGATGCAGCCAAACACCTCTTTTCTTGTGGAATTTTTCATGGCGACCTGCACTTGGAAAACGTCCTTGTCTCAGAGTCGTCTTTAGACCTGAAGGTTATCGATTTCGGATGTGCTTTGGCGATCGAGGACGAGCCTTTCGAGAGTTCTGACTATCACGGTATGTTGGTGTTGTCTTCACATATTGTCTGATTGTTGATGAAATTAATAAATAATGTGGATTCTTTACAGGAAATGAGATCTTCTGCCCGCCGGAGATTGACGATCAGCCAACGTTCTTCGCAGAACCTGCGTACGTCTGGTGCCTGGCAGCCATGTTTGAGAAAATCATGAAAGCATGTGAGACGAATGGTAAGCACAATACTCCCCTTCACTCAGACTCTGAGATTTATAGACATTAATCATAAAAAGAAAGAAGCATTAGAAATTATATTTTTGGTGGTTCTTCATAAAATAATTCTCTCTCTCTGAAAATTCCAGAATGGTGTTACATCATAAGGTTGTGTTTGGCTCGTGATCCGGCGGATCGGCTGAGGCTACACCAGATGTAGACTCTCCTGGAAACCTTCAAATCTTCTGCAGCAGAATTTTCATAAAATATTTATATTTTTATATACATCCTATTTAAATATCTATCTTATTTTTAAATAAAATCATTCATTTGAAGAAAAATTGTATTTGTTCGTATCTCTGCTTTTCTCTCTTTGTTTAGACTGTAACCGTATCATCTACAGTACTGTTCAAAAGTTTTAGCCAAGCGTAAAAAATGCTGTAAAGAAGGAATGCTTTAAGAAGTTTTAATCATTTATTTTCATCAAAGAAATCTAAAACAGCAGTTCTTCGAGGTGCACTTGCACATTTTTGAAGCATTTCTGCAGTCAGATTGTTCCAAACATCCACAGATTTTTTTGTGGGTGTAGCTTCCTCACATCCTTCACTTTCTTCATGTACTTCCAGACACACTCATGTTCTTGCTGCAGACCACAATCACATTCACTTAATAATAATAATAATAATTTCTTTGATTTATTGATTGCTTTTCCAGACGCTTCACTATTTTTAGAGCATTATTCATTCACCCCACATTCACACACTTCTGGTGATAAGCTACCTTAGTATCCCTCAGCTTCCCTGGGGCAGTCTGACAGAACGTGGCATCTATTTCGAGCTTAGGGCCTCCTGCCCACCACCAGTCACACACATCCATACAGGGCAATGTGGATGAAGTGGCTTGCCCGAGGCTAAGACAACCGAATGGATCTGGCTGGGATCGAAGCACCAACCCTTTGGTTATAGTACGACTAACTCACCCATACACAACTTGCAGCGCCATAAACTTGAAAGTACTCTGGGTAGTAGGGCAGTCCTGGAGCCTGCTTAAAGGATTAGAACTGATGAGTGCCCCCTATGTGTAAAATCTCAAGTGTAAAAATGGAGATGGGTCTATCTGCAACTTGTAAAGCGAGGCGTAACTGAAAGGAGGCATAACTGGATCCAACTTGAAAAAAACCATGTGAACACCACGTGATTTTGAAAGGATTCTCCAGGTACATCCTCCATTCAGTCACCATCACGTGTTTGAAGTCTCAATATCTGCTGTTTGTGTTCAGTTACAGTAGACATCTCACGTTAACCAGTGTGATTTTGAGAGCTACTCACGCCCCTTCCAATTATACCCCTATCTTGAAGACCACAAGGCCACATTAAGTCAAGTCAAAAGTATTTACTATAGCGCTTTTATGCAGGTGCTTCAAAGCAGGTTCTCTGAAGGAAGAGCCTAATATATTAGTTCTACTATGAGTAAGTTTTGTGGAAAGAATGTTGTCCCTTTTGGGGACAAGCACTCATTGGGCAAGAGGCAAGAGTAGACCCTGGACAGGTTGCCAGTCCATTGCAGGGCACCACACACTCACTGCTAAGGAGAATTTAAATTATTTAATTAACCTGATGCATATTTTTGGGGGGAAACCGGAGTACACGGAGGAAACCCACGAAAGCACAGGGAGAACATGCAAACTCCTTCCAGGAAGGTCACCAGCGAGCCTCAAACCGACAATCTTCTAACTGAAAGGCCACAGTGCTACCCACTGAGCCACCATGCCCCCACTCTGGAAAACAAAAAGATACAAAGTTAATACATACAATATATATATATATATATATTAAAGTTCTAAAAACCAGAAGCTACAGATTCATGAGCAGATACATCGTGATAAGCTGGTCACCGGCCATCACCTGGGAAGAAAACTAAAACTGTCAGTGCTCACAATCCTTAGCACAACCCAATCATAATCACCTGCCTCCACTTACTTTGTCAACCAATCACAGCTCCACATAAAAACTCCATTTCCCAGAAGCCCTGTGTCTGTCGTCAAGGTCATTCCCTGTGAATCACTTCCTGGACTCCCGCTGGCTTGCTGTTCTCTATCGTTGTCTCTGTGTATTTGCTTGTCCACTTCCCTGTGTTTCACCTCTCCTCTAATGTACCTTCCCATGGTCTCCTGTTGATCCTCATCTTCAGCTCGGTCACAGAGTGAGAGTGTGTGCTGGTTAGCACCCTGGCCGGTGCGTTCTCTCCTCCCTGCCTGATGCTGGATACACCCCTTGAACACTTACATCTGGTGCTTACTCGCCTGCGGGTCTCTGCTGGAATACCCATGGGCACTAGGATTCATTCACTCCACAAGCTCTTACGAGACTCAGTAAAGGATGTGATCGGAATGCCACTACAGGTGGTGGAGGTGGTAGAGCCTGTTGCTGATTAGGTAATAATAGAGGAGGAGGTGGAAGAGACTGCACAGGAATTTTGGGTGGAGGTGTCAGAAAAGGTTGTGACTTGGGGTATAGAGGTTGTGACTGTAAGGGCAATGCAGGAGGAAGAGGAGGTAAATAATCAAAGTCCAAAGGCATTGGAGGAGGAGGTGGTGGTGGAAAAGGCTCACACTGTATTTGCTTTGTGAATGAGGTGGAGGAGGAGGTGATGGTGGTGGTGATCCTAGCACGGCAGAAGCAGCAGCTAAACTGGTAGAAGCCTTTGTTGCAGCTCGTAAAGGATTCTCTGGTGTCTTCAGATATGCTGGCAGTCTACAAGCAAGAGGTAAGTCTGAGGGGTTGGGAGGAAGTTCGTACTCTCATAGTCAAGGTCAGATCTTACATCCCACCCACTCAAAGCCCATACCTCCAAAAGCTACAGCACCTGTAGACACACCTCACACGCCTACTACTGAGGTTATTTGTTACAACTGTGGTAAACCAGGTCACACTAGTCCTCAGTGTCCGCTTAAAAAGCCTAAATCAGCTAGGTTGTGTTACGTACCCAGACCCAACCCTACAACTGGTAAGATCAGCAAAGAACCCACCATAACTGTTTTATTAAATGGAAAACCACCTAAAGCCCTAGTAGACACAGGTTGTGCAAGAACCCTAGTACAGGCACAGTACGTAGCAAGGGATTCTTGGTGTGAAGATACTGTAACAGTGTGTTGTGTCCATGGGGACAAGGCAGAGTTACCCACTGCTGAAGTTTACATTGAAGTAAATGACCAGCCTTATTTGATGAATGTTGGTGTTGCTACTAATTTGCCGTATCCAGTGTTGCTCGGTACTGATATGCCAGTTTTAGAAGATCTGGTAAAGGAAATAACCTGGTGTGCTGTGGTTACTAGAGCTCAAGCCCAAAAGGTAACCCCTGCATCCAATAATTCTGTGCAGAGTACACTTGGTGAACTGCCATTCTTCAATGAAGAGAGTATAAGTGAAGCACAGGTCTCAAAGGAGGACAAACTTATGAGACGACGGAATTGGGCTGCAGATCTGATTGAGAGTTCAGAGCAGCCACAGTTTGAGCTGGTCGAGCCTGAAATCAAAGAAACAGAAGTAGGCATCTCCAACGATCTAGCGGAACAACAGAGAGAGGATAAAACATTGTCTGAGTGCTTTCAAAAAGCCAGCAATGGTTCAGTGTTGAGTTCCTTGTGTGGTGAGATGTTTTTGATTAAAAACAATCTCCTGTATAGACAAACTGAGGAGGATGGAACACAGCTGTTGGTACCAAAGGAATACCGTAAAAAAAATTATGGAATTAGGACATTCAATTCCATGGGCAGGCCATTTAGGGTTCATGAAAACTCTCATGAGGATATCTAAGAGGTTTTATTGGCCAGGCATGTATACAGAGGTCAAGGATTATTGTAAATCTTGCCCAGAATGTCAGCTCACATTAGGCAGAGCACCTGCTATTGCACCTCTAGCACCTATTCCTGCTGTTCCTGACACCTTTTGAAAGAATAGGGGTGGATATTGTGGGTCCGGTTGAAAGAAGCCAGAGAGGTAACAGATTTATACTAGTAATTTGTGATTATGCAACCAGGTACCCTGAGGCATACCCTCTGAGAGAAGTTACTGCCAAACAGATTGCAGCAGCATTAGTACATTTTTTCTCACATGTAGGCATTCCTAGAGAGGTGTTGACCGATCAAGGTACGAATTTCATGAGTCGCACATTGCAACATGTGTATCAGTTACTAGGCATCAAGAGAGTACGAACAACTCCCTATCACCCACAGACTGATGGACTGGTAGAACGTTTCAATCAAACCTTGAAAAGCATGTTAAAGAAGTTTGTTTCAGAATCTGGCAAAGACTGGGACAAGTGGCTACCTTACCTGTTGTTTGCTTATCGCGAAGTTCCTCAGGCGGCTACAGGGTTTTCACCATTTGAGCTGATTTTTTCACATCATGTCAGAGGCCCCTTGGATGTGTTGAGAGACAGCTGGGAAGTTAACGACAAGCCACGGAAGCAAAACCTCCTCTCTTATGTCCTGAACATGAGAGAACAGCTACAGCAAGTTTCAGCTTTGGCCCATAAGAACATCTGAGATTCACAACTCAAGCAGAAAGTATGGTATGACCGGAAAGCCAGAGAAAGATCGTTCAAACCAGGAGACCAGGTTCTCTTACTGTTACCCACATCAGAGAACAAACTGTTGGCAAAATGGCAAGGTCCCTTTCAGGTGAAAAGGAAACTCAGTCCAGTCACCTATGAGACTGAGATACCATCCAGGCAAAACCCTCTTCAGACCTTCCATATCAACATGCTGAAACAGTGGCATGATTGATCGAATCTCTCAGCCAAATTCATCACATGATCTCGTGAAAGAACTCTTGCTCAGACAAGTGGAAGAAGAGGAGGAAACCGAAGAGCAGTACTTACCTGTTCATCAAAGAGACTTCCACTTGGACCTTCAAGATCTGTCACCTGAACAACAGCAACAGCTACTAAACTGCATCCCTGAGAAACTGTTCCTAGACACATCCGGAAGAACAAACCTTGTCCAACACCACATCCATTTAAAAGACTCTACACCGATTCGGCAACCAGTCTACAGAGTGCCGGAAAGACTGTTACAAGTCATGAAACAGGAGTTGAACATAATGCAGGAACTGGAAGTTATAGAGCCATCATCCAGTGAGTGGAAACTCAACTCTGTGAGCAAATTTGATCCATACCCCATGCCTAGAGTTGATGAACTTGTGGAAAAACTAAGTAAAGCAAAGTTCCTTACAACCCTGGATCTCTGCAAAGGGTACTGGCAAAGTCCCTTTATCCCAAGATAGTAAAGAACTGACCGCATTCAAAACTCCATTTGGGCACTACCACTTCTGTATGCTTCCTTTTGGTCTCAATGGGGCACCTGCCACTTTCCAGAGGATGATTAATCAGATCCTGCATGGGACGGAGGCATTCGCTGCAGCATATCTGGATGACATAATCATCTTCAGCACATCCTGGCAGGACTACCTGAAGCATCTTGAGGAGGTACTATCAAGGATAAAGTCCACTGGACTTACCATCCGTCCAGACAAGTGTGCAATGGCCAAAGAGGAGACTTCTTACCTAGGGTATGTACCGGGACATGGTGTCATCCGTCCACAAGTAGGGAAAATCGAAGCCATCAGACAAGCAGAACGTCCAACTACCAAGAAGCAGGTACGAGCGTTTCTTGGTTTGGTAGGCTGGTATTGAAGGTTTATCCCCAACTTTTCAAAAAGAGCTTTGGCTCTAACTGAGTTGACCAAGAAAACAAAGCCTAATGCCATTAAGTGGTCAACTGATTGTGAAAGTGCCTTCATAGACTAAAGAGACGCTTTATGCAATGAGACAGTATTGCAAAGCCCAGACTTTGATAAACTTTTCACAGTGCAGACTGATGCATCAGAACGTGGTCTCGGAGCTGTACTGTTGCAAGGGGAACTTAAACCCATCGCTTTTATTAGTAGGAAGCTTCTTCCCTGAGAAACACGATATTCAACAGTGGAGAAAGAGTGCCTGGCAGTTAAATGGGCCTTGGACTCTTTTAAATATTACCTTTTAGGTAGACAATTTGACTTAGAAACTGATCATAGAGCCTTGATATGGTTAAGTCAGATGAAGGACACAAATGCAAGAATTACACTGTGGTTTTCGGCACTCCAACCATTTCAGTTTAAGGTGTCCTATAGGAGTGGCCCTGAGAACTCTGCAGCTGATTTCCTCTCTAGGACACCACAGAGGGTGTCTCGGGAAGGGGGAGGAAATGTCACAGTTGGATAAAACTGTGACCATTTTGAATGTGTTTTATGTTCATCTGTGAAGTGTTTGGTGTGCTATATGTTTGTGTTTATGTTCAGTTTAGAAACATACATTGAAATAAATACACTCACACAGTCATTTTGCACAACATTTAATGGAAAACACACTGCATTCACTTACCATTTTTCATTTTCAGAACCAAGCCTGTTCATTTCAAAACCCGGTCATTTTATACTCAATCTTTACCAAGCCATACTGTTCCACCATCTTGGATGATGACATCATCAAGGTCACAAAAACATTTTTCTGTTAACTTGTTTGTTTTGCAATGTTTTGTCTAAATTGTGTTATGAATAAGTGTATTTTGAGTTTGTATGTGCTTTACTGTTTTTATTCATTTTTGCTCTGTTTGTGCTCATAGCAGTAAAATTTTTCCACCACATGAACTTATGAAATGGTATGATCCAGGGGCGGAGCCTGCAACATAAAAGGGCTCCCAGACTTCCATTTTGTGTGGGTTGTTGAAGGAGTATGGTGCGTCAATGTCGTCAAATGCAAATAGCTGTAAATATTGTTGTGTCTTTCTCGTTTTGTGTTGGATGTTTTTCCTGGGGAGTTTTTTTTATGGAATTTTTGCACCAATAAAAAAATACATTTTTGTTACATCTGCAAAGTTTTTCTTGTTTTTGTCACTCGAGCCTCCCACCGTCAGGCTAACTCCTAACAATGTCCAACTGTAGTGTTGCTGTGCAGGTTGGCATGTGCGTTTTCTGTGCCCCTGAGTTTGTTCCTGAGGGCAGGAACTGGAGGAGAACGAGGTGGAGGCCTGGAGTATGTCTGTGGAAGAAAGAAACGAGAAGATATTGTGAGATGCTTTTCACCAAGCCTAGAAGAGACTATTTCAGTTCCTGGAGGCCAACAGAGTTAACCCGGCTAGCAACGGAACAAACGTGGGTTTCCAGGGAAGAAAGAAGTAACCAAACGTGTTCCTTCCACGAAATCTATGTGAAGCTGACTTCAATCAACAAACAAACAAACAAACCTTTAATCTCCAGAATTGAGGAACTTTATAAGTTTGTTGGGTTTTTAAGGATTCCGCTAAACGGTTTAAGGTTGTGGCCGAACTCAGTTTGACCCTCCCGACGTGATCGAATATGTTTGGAGTTCACAAGATTCAACCATGACCGGAACAAACCTCTTTGACTTCCTGCACCTTCTCCGGCGTTCGCTGTGGCTTCCTTTGAACGGCCTCGGGTTCAACAGCAATCTGCCGCTTTTCGTTCTCCCTCATCCGCTGTCTCTCTTCCATTTGTTTTCTTCGTGCATCTTCATACTGTTTATCAAAAGGTTATAAAGTTAGGAGACTACAAGAACAAAGAGCACAGAATCTAAATGTGATGGAGTCGTGCACGTCAGTAGCGACTGTTTCAAGCAAGTTTTGTTGTTCATGGAGCTGAAACTGCGCATCCCACCCTCCCATCATCCTTCAGTTATGATGAAGACGACTGGCTACGCTAATGTTTAGCTTCACATTTACTCTTCAGAAACCAGTGGAAGGCTTTATAGATGCAACACCCAAAGTTCAAGAGTTATGTTCAGAACCTGTGCCTCCACTTAAATCCATCGCAGGAATTTACAAGATTCAACCCTGACGTAAGAACGAACCTCTTTCTCTCTCCTCCTCTTCTTTTCCTGCTCTTGCTCGTACTCTTTCCTCATAGATTCCCTCTGTTGAGCAAGCCGCCTTTCCTCCATCTCATCCTCCATCCTCTGCTTCTCTCTCTCTTCTGCCTTTCTCCTTTTCTTGTCTTCGATCTGTTCATCGAAAGGAGAATAAAGTGAGACGGCAGGCCGAAAGCACAAAGACTGTAGAGTCTCAATCCGGCTGAGTTCTGCTCTTCAGTACCTGTTGTTGTAGGAAATCTCAGTTTTGTTTGTCGTCGTGGTGCTGCTGTGAGGTGAGTCCCTCCTCAAAGACATTACCTCGAGCGTGCACAGACCGGGTGGAAGTGGGTGTGGCAAAAACACTTGCAGACACTGAGAAGGACAGAGAGGAAGGGGATTAATAGAGGCTCCAAGTGTCAATCACTGCTCGCAGCAAATCACTTCAGGAATTTCGTTTCCGTTACCAGTCTTTGGAGAAGCAGGTTTTCTTTCTGCTCTGGGTCCAGACTCACGAGCCTCATAGTTCCTCAAATGTGCTTTTAGATCAGCTGAAAACACAGAGCATCGTCGTGGTCAGCAGGAGCATAAATGATATTCAGAAAATAGCTACAAATGATCTTATAGCTACAGCTGAACTGCACTGATTCAGGGCTTCTGATTCGTGTTACGTACTGATGAGGTTTCCGCTGTTGTCTCGGAGAGGAGCTCCTCCTCCTCCTCTACCCCAGTAACTGTACTCCCTGCGCTCCGCTTCTATTTTCGAATTGTACAGTTCTTGTTCCTGCTTCTCTCTTTCCTTTCGCAGCTGCTTTTCTGCAATCTGTGCTCCACAAAAAAACTCTGTTAGAATTCTGTTAACATCATGATTTTTCTGTTCCCTAACGATGACATCAAACTGAGACAGGAGGAATTCAGAAAGATATTTTAATGACATTCAGTGAGCAGGTACCTGCTGCTTGAGGGCATCCGAGTAGCTGACAGGACGCGGCTGAGGCACTCGGCACTCGGTTCTGTGAAGAGATTCACATATGAGCCGTGAGTTCTTTATTCACAAAATCCTGGTCATGTGACGGATGAAATAATCTTGGAAACATGAGCTTACTGTGTGAGTCCTCTGAAGGGAGTCTGCAGAGCTGGCAGGTGACCTGGAGCGACTGGAGCCTGCTGACTCAGCACTGGTTTATCTGGTGCAAGTAAAAACAACATCACATTAACCAGTCACTCAACAGCAACAAACTTTTATAATGTACTGCATCCAGCACCCCCCGAAAAGCCTAATTTAGATTAATTTACCATCGAAACTAAATACTAACTAAGCAGTTTTAAAACACCAATGTTAATATCTTACAAATCTACTGAATAGAATTATTATTCAAGGATCATTTGGCCGATAGTAAATGTTTGGGGAGACCAAAAATAGAGCTATAAACTATATTTTAGTACTGTACTGATCTGCACTGATTAAGCTTCTGAACTGTGAGTAATGTTACGTACTGATGAGGTTTCCACAGTCCTCTCTGAGAGCAGTTTCTCCTTTTCTTTCCCAATAATCACGCTGTAACAAGAAATCAAAGCAGAGTCGATATCAAACAGTTTCAAAGTCAAATCTCTATGGATTAAAAATGTTTTGGCGACTGACTTTCATTTGTTCAGTTTATTGCTTTGTGTTTTACTTTGAAATCTGGAAAATGGACATGTTTATTTTTTATTTACAGGTAGCTCTTCTTTAAGAAATAAATCTAATCTCAACTTGTTAGAAAAGAGCATGTCATCTTTTCTTTGTCTATGGCAAACGTGAGGATAACACTAAGATTTAACACAAGAAGCTGGATTTAGCTTCATGTCTTTGTGGCTTGATTGTTCTCATGAATCCTTTTCATGCAGACAATACATTGATAAGAATTTAACTTTAGAAAGTGTTTGAGCATCACTTTATGTGGCGATGAATACTTTACCTCAGCCATGAAGCGCCAGTGATCAAGCTGATGAAGCTTCTGCTTTCTTTTCTCATACTCTTCTCTAATTAATAAGAGCTCATAGCTGTCGTCTAGAAAACATTTATCAAAACAACATGTCAGACAAGTGTTAAATGTGAAATCCATTATTATGTGTTCAAAACGATATGAAATATAACTCGTCTTTACCTGGTTTATGTTGAGAAGGTGGAAGTCGGTACGTGTTACCGGCCTCAGACCTAGGGGAATCTGCGCCGGCACAAGTCAACTCACACACAGGCAATGACACCTGTATGTGATAAGGAGACAGACACGTTATTGTCTTGCTTGAGTTCGTTTTTAATGTGACCAAGAGGATATTCAATTTAATGTGTAAACACAATATACTTTGTCTATGAGAAAACATGAATTAACAATGAAATAAACTATGTTCATAAAAAATGCTCGTGTGTCTCAATTCAAAACTAGCTCTTTCTGATAAATAAATGCAGAAATGAAACAACCAGACAAAAATACATGCACATAAGATTGCATTAGAAATAAATTGAGAAATTAAAGTAATACTGCCTTAACACAAAGAATACTGTTTTTCGACCAGAGATATAATACATGTTTCAACACATGGTGCAAATGAAACGATGCTGTAAATTACTGCAATTGAGAAAAGTATCGCTTTTCCATCATCTCAACTAATAAACATATTTACACTATTAACTGATTTACACATGAAACTTCACCTCCATCACAAATTTCAATCTTATTAATATCCAAACGATTACTCTTCCAAACCTTTATCCCGATGTGAATATTTAAAAACAGTGCATATCATGTTTTAATGTCCATGAAAATACCGATGAAAATGCATGTATTCAGCAGAATTACAATACATTACCGTCTTTAAAGAGCGATCTAATATCACAGGGATTCCACGTGCGTCATCTCTCCGTTACTCATTGATAACCTTTGCTAACACGAGTTAGCATATACCCTATCCGATACTTTGGAACATAAAACTAGAATTCTGATATCAAAACACGATCAACTTTCTTATTAACATTTCTCATACCGCTATACACCGATGCTTAACCCTAAACACTTTATAAAAAGAGTTTATACTCATACCTGTATGTGATAAGGAGACAGACACGTTATTGTCTTGCTTGAGTTCGTTTTTAATGTGACCCGGAACTCAAGCTGTTGCTCTCCTTATTAGCGCCCCACTACCCTCTACAGGTATGGTCATGAACTGCATGAACGCTTCTGTTAACCCCTAAGATAAGAGATAAGCACAAAATAAGATACTGAACAAACAAAAAAAAAAAAAAAATTGTAAGTGGGGGGTAATCTTTTTAAATGAATACGGACGAATCTTCTTCTCTCTATCCATCACACTCTCCCCTGCTTTAATGAGATGTCTCCTGACATCTAGGATAACATAAACTATCAGACGGTAGAGCATAAGAAGATTGAATAAATCCTGATCTATTTGTATTTCCTACGGTTTACTACTACCCAATCAGTAGATGACTGCTATCAAGTTTCTTGTTTTAACAGTCATTAGTCAAACTATTACGTCAGTTAGTACTCTGCTTATTTTCCATGTACTGACGTTCATCAATAAACCCATACCACAGGTGGATGAGCGTAATAACCCATTTCGGGAGTCACTGGTATCACAGGCATTGGATAAAGAGCTCCACATATAGCATTTGCTCCTAAACTCCAAGGATGGTAAGAAGGTATTCCCAATTGATCATACATAAGAAGATTTCTGGGCTTGACATGCCTCGTAGATCTCCTCACTTCTTGGTCACTGTCATGCGTTAACGCTGGACCATTGGTGGCGTTTGTGTCTGACTGGTTAGAAACCCCATTCTCCACTCTTTCATTCCGGTGCAACTCCTGTCTCTCCACAACTGGGGAGGGTCTATCATGCAAATCTGCCGAAATGTTCTCAGTCGGTGTTGGTGAATCTAACGATGGTATGATCTCCTCAGACTCTGCAGGTCGACAGAGAGGTTGATACTCCGGGGCCACCGCTCTCAACTCATGATGAGACTTTGGTTCAGGTAAGTGGTGTCTGACAGTTTTTCTCTCATATACAGGTAAAGGTCGAAGGTGATAGGAACAGTCTTGCTCATCATCTGAAGTGCTGAGATCTGATTCAACTCTCTCTCTGCGTTGCATCGTGCATTTCGGTCTCCGCAACTTCTTTCCAGGACCACCCTCCCTTTCCTCCAAACTCATTGGTAAGTCACTGACAGGAAGGAGTAGATTGCGATGCAACACCCGGGGGTTTTGGTCACCTGTTTCGGCTTGAATCCGATATACTGGGCTATCCTGTATCCTTTCAATTACTCGATGGATCTGTTGTTCCCAGTACGATCGAAGTTTACCTGGGCCTCCTCTCTCAGACAAATTCCTCACTAGCACCCGGTCACCTGGTTGCAACACTGCTCCTCTTACATGCTGGTCATAATGCCTCTTCCCTTTTTCAGAGGACCTCTTACTGTTTTCAGCAGCGATACGGTAAGCTTCCTGCATTCGCGAGGCCCACATCTGTGCATACTGCTGCTGTGTCCTAACTTGTTGGTCCGTATTGAGACTGAAGATCAGGTCCACAGGCAATCGAGGATGTCTTCCAAAAAGAAGAAAAAAAGGCGAGTACCCTGTTGCCTCATGTCTCGTACAGTTGTAGGCATGAACAAGATTAGGAAGATGATCTTTCCACTCCGTCTTTTTCTCTTCTTGGAGTGTTCTTAACATCTGCAGAAGTGTCCTGTTCAGACGTTCAACCGGATTTCCTTGTGGGTGGTAGGGAGTAGTGCGAGAGTGAGTTATTCCTGCCAACTGCTGTAATCTCTGAAACAGAGTGTTCTCGAACTCCCGGCCTTGATCATGATGGAGCTTTTCGGGGTATCCAAAGCGCGGAATAAAATCTGAAAAGATCTTTTCAGCAGCCGTTTTCCCAGATTTATTGCGGGTTGGATAAGCTTGTGCGAACCGAGTAAAGTGATCTACTAACACTAATATGTACTCATAGCCCCCTTTACTAGGCTCGAGATGCAAGTAGTCGACAGAGAGTAACTCAAAAGGGGCAGTAGTCACAATGGATCCCATTGGTGCTTTTTCATGGATAGCAGGTCGCTTCTGTTTAATGCACGGACACTTGCGGATGACATAGTCCTCTATGTCACGTTGCATATAAGGCCAGTAAAATCGTTGTCTGGCAAGATGGATAACTTTATCTGCTCCAATGTGTCCCATGTCGTTGTGGAGATGTTTCAGCACTACTGGCATTAGTGCTTTTGGAAGAACGAGTTGACGATTGGGTCCAGACTCTCTGTACAAGATCCCATTTTCCAGTTTCATCTTGCTCCATTCATGTATCAACCGTCGGGCACCCCCTGATACTGAGCTCCGATTTTGGCCCTTTGGATCCCCTCCCATTTCTTTCAGTTTAATTACTTCACATATGGTGTCATCCTTGTGTTGAGCTGCTCGGATGTCCTCGGGAGTAAACACCAGCTTAACTGCGGAAGAAAGATGATCCTCCTCTACACGAATCTGGAGGGCCACAGCACTCGGCACATCCTCTTCCCTCTCAGCTAGATTTCCCTGCCAGATGGTTGACACTACCTCAGGTGGTAAGATTTCTGTGTATTCATTCAGGTGATCAGTAAGTTCCACTGGGAATCGGGACAGAGTGTCTGCATCCACATTAATCTTGCCTGGCCTGTACTTGATGGTAAAATGAAAATCGGCCAGTTCACCCACCCAGCGATGCCCTACTGCATTTAACTTAGCAGTACTCAGGACGTAAGTAAGCGGGTTATTATCCGTATATACGGTAAAAGTAGGGGCGTAGTACAAATAATCCCGGAACTTATCGCACACAGCCCACTTTAGCGCAAGGAACTCCAGCTTGCTAGAATGGAGGTGGTAATTTTTTTCAGCAGGCGTGAGGGTCCTTGACCCGTATGCAATAACTCGCAGTTTTCCAAGTTGTTCCTGATACAAAACGGCCCCTAAGCCTTCCTTGGACGCATCAATATGCAGGACAAAAGGTAAGTCAAAGCTGGGGTAGGCCAGGATGGGGGGTCTGGTCAACATGTCTACCAAATGAGACACTACCGCACTGTGTTCTGGGGTCCAACAAATCGGCGTTTTCGATGGGAGATGATTACTGCTTTTTCCACCTTTGGTAGACTTACACACACCTTGCCCATACTGAGACTCATCAGGATGTTCTTGCAGTTTAAACAAGGGTCGTGCTATTCGGGAGAAATCCTGGACAAAGGAGCGGTAATACCCCAAGAATCCCAGTAAAGATCGAAGCTCCCCGATATTCTTTGGTCTCCTCTCCTTTAACTTCCAGATTGCCTCCAGATCCTTGGGATCCACTTGGACACCTTCACTGGTTACCAACCGTCCCAAGTACCGTACCTGGCGTCTAAAGAGTTCACACTTGGTTGGTCGTAGTTTCACACCACACTCCCAAAGCCGACCCAGTAATGTTCTTAAGTCCTCCACGTGGTCCTGAAAGGTCTTAGAGAAACACAGCACGTCATCCAAGTAAGGGAAGCAGCATTCGTCCCTCAGCCCCGAGAGTATGCCCTCCATGCAACGCTGGAATGCAGCTGGCGCATTGGTAAGTCCGAAGGGGAGACGAACCCATTCATAAAATCCCCAGGGCGTACTAAAAGCAGTCATGTGTCGGCAACTTTCTTCAACAAACCCCTGATGGTAAGCACTACCTTGGTCAAGTATAGAGAACCAGGAATGGCCCTCCAGCTTGTCTAATAGGTCTTGTATACGGGGCAGTGGGTGACGGTCGGGGATGGTTTTACTGTTTAGCCCTCGAAAATCGACAAAGAGGCGTAAGCTCATGTCTTTCTTCCTGACACATACAACTGGAGAGGAATAGGCCGATGAGGATTTCCGAATCCAGCCACGATCAAGTAAGTTCTGGACATAGTTTTTGACCTCCTGATACAAGGGTTTTGGAATGGCATTATATGACTTCTGTACTGGAGTGTCATCCTTGAGATTAATCCTCAGTTGTAACTCAGGAACACATCCAATATCGGCTTCATCTTTAGCAAAAACCATCGACTGTTCATATAACATCTCCCGGACGATTTGTTGTTCCTCTTCCGCTAAGTGTGATACATCAACGGGAGGATGCCACTTATCTTTCTCATTCGGAGAGATTGGAGAGTTGGTGTTTAACTGGGCTGCGCAAGCCTGGATAGACTTACGTGGAAGGGACTTGGGGTTGAGGACAGGCTTCACATCAGTGATCTCTTCAAGAGTACCCAGAACTGTTCTTTGATTCAGGTAAATCGGATGTCGGGTTGAGTTCTGGATGGGGATTTTTACACATTTTGAAAACCCCCAGGGAACATCTACCAGAGAGGGAAACAGGTCTAAACCAACTGGACAGGTATTCTCCAAAAGGGGTTGAAATAACATTGTACATTCCCCTTTATAGCCTTAACTCGACACCGGACCTCATAGACACGGCCTGCAGGTATGGTAACACCTCTCTTACTAATGCGTACCGCACATGACTTTGGTTCATCCATGGTTGTTACCTGAAGGAGAGAGACTAACGCCTCCACCGTGTTCTCTGGAATACTTAAAGAATCCATTAGGATAGCGGTCACATCCACGGTGTCACCATGTTCTTTGATGATGGCTGCTAAGACGTTGCTGCCAAGCAAGGGAAAATGGCAGCTCTGATTGACTAAAAGGGGTACTCTGATTGTCACAGACCCATGGTGCTTGCTAGGAATTTCTAAGTCAACTTCTGCCCATCCTTCAAGGGGTATTTCGGTACCATTGGCAGCGGAGATTTCCAGAGATTGGCTATTAAGGAGTGACTGAAGTGGCTGAATCTGGACATGGGGTGATGCTCGATCTATCCAAGCTTTGTTGACCATAGTCACCTGAGCCCCTGAATCTAAGAGCATTTCTATTGGTAAACCATTAATGTTACAGGAAGACAGTGCAACGTTTTCCGATGAGTTGGGCCATCTGTCTCTTTGGGCTTAATGGGCAGGAGGTGGCTAATGGCTTGTCGATATTGTTGGGCTTAACACTGTTCACGGTCGCTGGCTGCCCTTCTCCAACGACCTCTCCCCGTTTCCCGATGTCCGCCGCTGCAAGCATCCGATGGCCCGATGGCCTGCCTGACCACAAACAAAGCAATGGGGACAGTTCATGGTCTCTTTCAGTATGCAGTCAGAGCACCGACCCTTTTTTTCAACAGTCGGTGATTTGGAGTGCTTAACAGGCATGGTCGAATGGCCAGTCGGGGAACGGTCAACGACTTGGTTCGCCAGTGTCATCTGTTGGGTCAGTGAGGACACTTGAGCTGTCAGCTCTCTAATAGCTTGACGATTCGCTTGCAACTCAGCGTCCATTTGGGACTGTTTGGTCACATCAGTCAGGGTATCATGGTCAGATTGGGCTGCACTCATAGTCACTGTCCTAGACTTAGCTACGGCACCCAGGCGTTTTACCCTTCCCTCTTCTTCCATTGCTGACTTGGTCACCTGTTCCAACAGTAGGTCATCATTAACCTGTTTGTCAGCCAGAAAAGGTTTGATATCTTGTCTAATGTGGCTGCTTTTGTCATTTAACCCTTGATACAAGGTGTGCAGAAAAGTGCCTTGAACTAGTCCTTTATCATAGTTAAACTCCGCACCCGGCTGACCAGACTCAAAATTAACTCTCTGTTTTAGTCCTATAATTCTATAGAGAAACTGATGTGGGCTCTCTTTGTCATGTTGTTTAGCATTCCTAAGCTCATGAAAGAGTTCAGCTACACCTTTGTCTCTCACATGAGCACGGAGCAATCTCTTTAACCCAGTCACTGTTAACCCATCATGGTTGGTGAGCATTTCTCTGAAGGTACCAGATTTAGTTATCTTAAGCACTGCTCTTATTATTTCATTCTCACTAAACCCATCTTGTAACGCACCATCAATCTGCTTACAGAGACCACTGAAAGAAATTTCTGACCCCATATCAGATATTTGACCCCCATGAAATTTACATTCCCGGCGGGGAAACAACGCAGTGACATCTGACAGTCTCACGACCTGATCAGCGACAGTTGAAGATAGGCTTCTCCGACCCTGGTGTGGGTCACGTGCCACAGGGACATCTAAGTGCCCCAATGTACCTGTAGCAGCAGCAGGAGGTTGATTGTCTCTGTTCATGGGGTTTGTAGAAGCATGTGATTCACGAGGTGACGGAGGGGCAAGAGAATCTACGGATGATAGCTGTGTGTGATTGCCCCTATCTGGTGAATAAATCTGGACATCCCCGACCGAATCAGGGAGGCGTTTGTCCATACACGTAGGTGCACTGTCCATTTGAATAGTAGATACATTAATGTCACCAGGCCCAGAGTCCGCTGAAGTCAGCTCGTGTAACAAATCCTGAAGAGAAAGGAGTTGAGCCATACCTTCATCTTCCTGTGTTTTCAACCTTTCGCTTTTGGTGTAGTCAACGATAAAGTCATAGAGCTCTGGTTCACTGAAATCTTCCGTACTCTCACTGCCATCTTCAACAGTCCTGGCAACCGACTGTAGTTGACTGATATTCAACGATGGAAGCTTTTTGTGGATCAGGAAAATCAACATCTGTCGTGGAGTTACAGGAGCCATTGTGACGTGTCACTGTTGATGATCGCTCTTTTCGTTGGGCGTAGCAACCTCCCTCGAACCTCGATCACCAACCTCCACCTCAGCTGTGGCCACTCTCCCCACTCGACGATACAGAATCCCGGACGAGCCCCCAATTGTTACCGGCCTCAAACCTAGGGGAATCTGCGCCGGCACAAGTCAACTCACACACAGGCAATGACACCTGTATGTGATAAGGAGACAGACACGTTATTGTCTTGCTTGAGTTCGTTTTTAATGTGACCAAGAGGATATTCAATTTAATGTAAACACAATATACTTTGTCTATGAGAAAACATGAATTAACAATGAAATAAACTATGTTCATAAAAAAATGGTCATGTGACTCAATTCAAAACTAGCTCTTTCTGATAGATAACTGCAGAAACGAAAAAAAAAAAAAAAAATACATGCACATAAGATTGCATTAGAAATAAATTGAGAAATTAAAGTAATACTGCCTTAACACAAAGAATACTGTTTTTCGACCAGAGATATAATACATGTTTCAACACATGGTGCAAATGAAACGATGCTGTAAATTACTGCAATTGAGAAAAGTATCCCTTTTCCAACATCTCAACTAATAAACATATTTACACTATTAACTGATTTACACATGAAACTTCACCTCCATCACAAATTTCAATCTTATTAATATCCAAACGATTACTCTTCCAAACCTTTATCCCGATGTGAATATTTAAAAACAGTGCATATCATGTTTTAATGTCCATGAAAATACAGATGAAATGCATGTATTCAGCAGAATTACAATACAATACTGTCTTTAATGAGCGCTCTAATATCACAGGGATTCCACGTGCGTCATCTCTCCGTTACTCATTGATAACCTTTGCTAACACGAGTTAGCAGATACAATCTGCTATACTTTGGAACATAAAAATAGAATTCTGATACCAAAACACGATCAACATTCTTATTAACATTTCTCATAACGCTATACACCGATGATTAACACTAAACACTTTATAAAAGGAGTTTATACTCATACCTGTATGTGATAAGGAGACAGACACGTTATTGCCTTGCTTGAGTTCGTTTTTAATGTGACCCCGAACTCAAGATGTTGATCTCCTTATTAGCGCCCCACTACTCTCTACAGGTATGGTCATGAACTGCATGAACACTTCTATTAACTCCTAAGATAATAGTGATAAGCACAAAATAAAATACTAAACAAACAAAAAAAAAATTTATAAGTGGGGGGTAATCCTTTTAAATGAATAAGAACGAATCTTCTTCTCTCTATCCGTCACACTAGCACCAGAAGATCCCCCTAACCCCGAAGGGTAGGGATGAATGAAAACTCTTCTAAATCAGACAAACTGCATTTCTGTAGTTTTATTTCTTTATTGATGACTTATCTAAG
>SRMA01027083.1:0-94877 GCA_007224835.1 Danionella cerebrum | reverse complement strand
CCTCCGGCGCCTCAGTCTCCCGGCTTCAAGGCATGGCAGAAAGGAAACGTCTCCGTTCCCTATTCAGGGAACGTGGGGTTACGCAAGTAACCTAGGCGTTCCCTTTCAGTCGGTACCGGAGACGTTTAGTCGATGACCGACTGAATGGGAGCCTCTACAAAGCGCCATGCCCAAAGTCCATCCAAACAGGCCAGCACTAAACTTGGAGAAGGTTAGTAAATTAAGCTGTAATACCTGAATGGGAACTCCTTCTGCCCCTGCCCGGAATTTTCATTGACGGGGAAGTCGTCCAACACTGAGAGCGTAAGCTGTACTCGGTTGTTGCAAAGACGACCAGAAGGAGGGCACCCCTCATCGTGGAGAGGGGTGCGTGGAGATCGCGTCGAGACCCGCAGGGCTACCAGCGAAGACGTTCTGCAGACAAGAGAGTGGCAGAGGCGTAAGTCATCGTTACTCACCGAGGCAGGGGGGTAACGGGACGGGTTCCTACTAGCCGCCTGGAGGGGGAGCTGTAGAAAAAACACACAGAAAGGGAGCACCAATAAAAAAGGGGGACTCCCAGATCCGGACCCTAGTTCTGCTGGGGCCAGGCAGAGGCGAGCTCCAGAGCAGAACCTAGCAGAGCTGACTGCTCCGCACAGTCAGATGCCGAAGGGGGGAGGAAGAAGAGCCACCCCAAGGGGGGGGGGGGCGCACAAGATGTGTACTGCTCATTTAAGAGAGTGCTGCAAGCTACTACACCTGCTCCGTCCCCTGAGGGAACCTGCCACCACTCAGGACCGCAGAGGGGACAGAGCCAGCATCAAGGTTATAGAACCTGATGAAAGTATCCGGTGTAGACCAACCCGCAGCTCGACAAATGTCGGCGAGTGAAGCCCCTCTGGCCAACGCCCACGAGGCAGCAATGCCGCGAGTGGAGTGGGCCCTCAGATGGAGAGGGCAGGGAACCTCCCACGCCTCATAAGCAAGGCTAATGGCTTCCACGATCCAATGTGCCAGCCGTTGCTTGGAGACAGCGGAACCCTTACGCTGGCCTCCGAAACAAATGAAGAGCTGCTTGGAGCTACGAAGCTCCCGGGTTCTGTCCAGGTAGATCCGGAGAGCTCGCACAGGACATAGAGAACCCAGGGTTGGGTCTGCCTCCTCCCGGGGCAGAGCTTGCAGGGTCACCACCTGGTCCCGGAAGGGGACGGATGGGACCTTGGGGATGAATCCGGGCCTCGGCCTGATGGTAATCAAGGAATCGCCAGGGCCGAATTCCAGGCAGGATTCGTCGGCGGACAGTGCCTGGAGATCTCCCACCCTCTTAATTGAGGCCAACGCAAGCAGGAGGGCGGTCTTCAGAGAGAGGACTCGCAACTCCGCTGAGTGCAAGGGCTCAAAAGGAGACTTCGGTAGCCCCGTAAGGGCGACGGAGAGGTCCCAAGAGGGGATAGAGGGTGGTCTAGAAGGCCTGAGGCGTCTAGCCCCCTTGAGAAATCTCACCGTCAGTTCGTGGCTCCCTTCGACCCGAAGGTGGAAGGCGGAAATAGCGGCGGCGTAGACCTTGAGAGACGATGGGGACAGCCCCCGATCGAATCTCTCCTGGAGGAAGGTCAACACGACTCTGATGGGGCATGTCCCGGGGTCTTCCTGACGGGAAGAGCACCATTCGACGAACCGACCCCACTTGCCAGCGTAGCACGCTCGGGTAGAGGGGGCTAACGCATGGTTCAAAGTGTTCACCACGGAGGGTGGTAGAGGCTCGGGGTCCACCGCGGACAGATATGCCATACGTGTAGGGCCCAGAGGTCTGGCCGCGGGTGCCTGTATCCCCCCCCTTGAGTCAGGAGGTCCGGACTCAAGGGGATCGGCCAGGGAGGGGCTGTCACGAGCGCTGAGAGGTCCGGAAACCAGGCTCTGTTCGGCCACAAGGGGGCGATCAAGAGCAGCTCGCGCTCGTCCTCCCTGACCTTGCACAGAAGCTGTGCTAGAAGGCTCACTGGGGGAAACGCATACAAGCGTTTGTTCCTGGGCCAGCAGTGGGCCAGCGCATCTGTCCCGAGAGGAGCCAGGGACAGGGAGTAAAAGAGCCGGCAATGGGTATTCTCGCGGGAGGCAAACAGGTCTACCTGGGCCTCGCCGAAGATGTCCCAAATCTGCTGAATAGCCCGAGGATGGAGTCGCCATTCTCCTGCCGTGGGATGGAACCTGGACAGCGAATCCGCGATCCTGTTGCATTCCCCGGGGATGTGTACGGCTCTGAGCGACCGAAGTCTGCTCTGACTCCAGAGGAGCAGCTCTTGGGCGAGGTAGTGCAGGAAGCGGGAGCGCACACCGCCCTGGTGGTTGATGTACGCTACGACCGCGGTGCTGTCTGACCTGACCAGCACGTGCCGATCCCGAAGGAATGGGCAGAAGCGCCTGAGCGCTAGGATCACTGCAGCTAGCTCGAGACGGTTGATGTGCCAGCGAGACAGCCGTCCGTTCCAGGAACCGGACTCTCGGTGGGAACCGCACACGGCGCCCCAACCGGTCTTGGAGGCGTCGGTGGTGACCACTACGCGACTGGTGATGCACACTAGGGGCACTCCAGCGCGCAGGAATCGTACCGACTTCCAGACCTTCAGGTGAGGGAGCGCGCCTGTCACGGACAGACGAAAGGCTCCCTGACGCCATGCCCAAGTTGGAACTCGCGAGAGAAGCCATAGCTGAAGTGGTCGCATATGCAGGAGCCCGAGTGGAATCACTGAGGCTGCGGCTGCCATATGCCCCAGGAGCCTCTGAAATAATTTCAGTCTGACCACTTGTCGAGAGGACACCGCGAATAAGGCGGCCAGCAAGGCCCGGGCGCGATCTACCGACAGGTGTGCCCGCATGCTCTCGGAGTTCAGCTCCATCCCGAGAAAAGAGATGACTCTCACCGGAGTGAGGCAGCTCTTTTCCCAGTTGACCCTCAGACCCAATCGGTTTAAGTGCCGGAGCACCTTGCCTCGGTGTCGGATCAACTGGTCCCTGGACGAGGCTATGAGAAGCCAGTCGTCGAGGTAGTCCAGGATCCGAATGCCTGCCCGGCGGAGCGGGGCAAGAGCGGCCCGGGCAACCTTCGTGAAGGTGCGCGGGGAGAGGGCAAGACCGAAGGGTAGGACCTTGTACTGGTATGCATGGCCTTCGAAGCAGAACCTTAGAAAGGGTCTGTGTCTCGGAACCACTTCTACCTGAAAGTACGCGTCCTTCAGGTCGATTGTCGCGAACCAATCTCCAGGACGGATGCACGGTAGAATGCAGCGGACCGTCAGCATCCGAAACCGAAGCTTGGCCAGGCTTCGGTTCAGACGCCTCAGGTCCAAGATTGGTCGCAGCCCGCCTGATTTTTTGGGGACCAGGAAGTATGGGCTGTAAAACCCGCGTTCCATATCGGCTGGAGGGACCGGCTCGACAGCTCCTTTTGTCAAAAGGGCGTCGATCTTCTCTCGCAGGAATGAGGCGCCTGTCCGGGGGACAGGAGTGTGCACTACGCCTCGAAACCTGGGGGCTTTTACGAACTGAATCGTATAGCCCTGCCGGATTGTCCGGACCACCCACTGTGAGACCCCGGGAAGCTTCCGCCAGGCTCCCAGGTAAGCTGACAGGGGTACTGGTCGGGACGTGCCGATGGTCACCAAGGCGGGGCCGCCAAGAGGCGGACTTGAAGGCGGAATCACCAGGGACGAACCCTGGGAAATGGTCAGATGAGGGAAGGGGAACTGAGCCCCCGCGCTCTCTGCCATGGCCAGTGGAACACGCGCCCAAGTCTGGGTCTTCGTCGGAGACCGAGGAAGATGAACCCCAGACCGCAGAGCGTGCGGTTCCACTATTCTCGGGAAGCACATGAGATCTGTCTTTGACACAATAGGTGCCGCCGTCCCGGGGGACGGCAGCGAGGAGTGTGTGGTGGACTCCCCCCCTCCAAGGGGAGTTGGGTCGGTGACTTGACCCGAAGAGCAGCTCATATGTTCCCGAGTCGCCAACCTCAGGGGCGCTTCTTACTAGAAGCCCTCGTCTGCCTTCGAGAACCCTCCGAGGTTGACTGCGTCTTCCGCCTTGTAGAGGTCTTCCTCGGACCAGAGGTCGAAGGCGCAGACCGTGGCGGAGGACGCTCTCTTTGGCGGCGAACAGGTGGAGAGGGGTCTGGCGCAGAAGCAGCGGAACACCGCCACTTCCGACGCGGGACCATGAGCTCACCCAGACCCTCCGCCTGTTTCCTGATCGTGGAGACCTTTGACGCAAAATCGTCCACGGCGACGCCAAAGAGGCCATCTGGGGATACAGGGGCATCCAGAAACCTGTTACGGTCTTCGGGAAGCATAGTCGCCTGCTCCAACCAGAGATGGCGTTCCTGGACCACGAGTGTGGACATCGTGCGACCAATGTTCAGCGCAGCTGATTTAGTAGCCCGAAGCGCTAAATCAGTGGCCGAGCGCAAGTCTCTGAGAGACTGCTGGTCACCACCCCCTTGGTGCATGTCACGGAGGACCTTGGCCTGAAAGACCTGTAAGGTCGCCATAGTATGCAGCGATGCAGCAGCTTGACCCGCGGCTGAGTAAGCCTTCGTCATCAGGGCTGACGAAAACTTACCAGCTTTGGAGGGAACAGTCGGACCAAGCGGCAGCACTGCCGGGGCACAAGTGCACCGCGACAGCCTGCTCTACCCGGGGAATCGCAGAATACCCCCTAGCTGCTGCATCATCCAAGGTGGTGAAGGTGGAGGAGCTGGAAGCCCTGGCAGACAGGGGAGCCCGCCAGAATTTAGTGAGCTCCTCGTGCACCTCCGGGAAGAAAGGAACTTCAGGAGCGCGGGGGGCGGAGCCCCGGCGCTTACCTAAGAACCAGTCATCCAGCCGCGACGGCCCCGAGCTGGAAGGTGCTTGCACCTCCAGCCCAATAGCGGTCGCGGCCTTGGAGAGCACCGTGAAAGCAGCGGTGAGCTGAAGGACTCCGAAGAACGCGCCCCTTCCGATGCTGCGAGGGAAAGCAGATCGTCAGCAGGATCACACGAGGGCCCGGGCAACGCCGAAGCGCTATCCGAGTCTCCCGCGGACTAGACGGGGAGCGCACTCGGGCTTTGGGGATGGTGCGAGGGATCGCCTGACACCAATCGACCCAAAGCCGCAGAAGAGGTGTTTTGGGACGGGCCCCTCGGAGTCGAAAGATCACCGGGAGCCGAAGCTCCAGTGTCCTCCTCCTCGAAGAAGGACCGCCTATACCTCAGAGTGCCACTCTCGCCTCACAAGACCAGCACAGGCGTGTTGGAAGCCCAAAAACTCCACGCATTTCTCGTGACCGTCCTTGGACGAGATAAACTCAACACAGCCAGGATTACAGCACGTTTTGCTCATCGTGTCGTGAAAAATGGACAGGATGTGAACAAGCGGCTAACAATAACACTGGACAGGCTAATGCCGGAAAAGACTGAGGCGCAGCGAACAGCGGCGTGCTATACTGGGCTAGCAGAGGACCACGCTGTATTTGCTAGGTAAGCAACCTCGATCTCAACTGGCGGTTTAGCGTCAAAGTTTAGAGAGGAGAGTCACACTCAGTCCGCTCCGAAGGAAAATCGCATACTGAAGCGTGCGTTACGCCCGGTCTTATACCCGGCTGATTGCTAATCAATCACTCACGCCTGCAAATCAATTTGCCCGTTAAACAATTCGGTCCAATCTCCCATGGAGATCAGCTCCCATTCAGTCGGTCATCGACTAAACGTCTCCGGTACCGACTGAAAGGGAACTAATAAACTCTCTAAAAGGATCACACGACACAGCTATTGGTCCAGACAAAATCCACTACCAATTCTTAAAGAACCTACCGTACAACTACCGATGCCTTTTATTAGATAATTTTAACTCCGTCTGGACTTCTGGTAAAATACCAACTTCATAAAGGGAGGCAATAATAATACCTATACCCAAACCTGGAAAAGACCATTCTGATCCAAGCAACTATAGACCAATTGCACTGACTAGTTGCCTATGCAAAACCATGGAAAGGATGATAAACAACCGGCTCATCTGGATACTAGAAAAAAACAAACAATTAACGGACTACCAGTGCGGATTCAGACGCGGTAAGAGCACATTGGATCAACTAATTCGACTGGAAACTTATATTAGAAATGGATTCATCAGGAAAGATCATGTCGTTGCTGTCTTCTTCGACTTAGAGAAAGCATACGATACAACTTGGCAACATGGAATTTTAAAAGATCTCCACCAAATGGGACTCAGAGGAAGGCTTCCCATCTTCATTTCAAATTTTCTCACCAAAAGAAACTTCAAAGTCCAAGTCGGAAACACATCATCAAATATTCACAAACAAGACCTGGGAGTCCCTCAAGGAAGCATTCTCTCAGTCACTCTCTTCAGCATCAAGATAAATAACATTGTAGAAATTATTGGACCAAACACATTCTGCAGCCTTTATGTGGATGATCTCTGCATAAGTTACAGAGGAAATAATATGAACACAATTGAAAGACATCTACAATCAAGTATCAATCAGTGAAATCAATCAGTGGGCTACAAAAAATGGTTTTAAGTTCTCCAGATCAAAAACTGTTTGTACACATTTTTGCATCCAGAGATCCCTTCACCATGACCCAGAACTTTTTATTAACGAAGAAAAAAAATCAAAGTCGTTAAGGAAATCAAGTTTTTAGGACTTATTTTAGACAACAAAATGACTTTTATCCCTCATTTTAAATATTTAAAAAACAAGTGCTCGAAAGCCATGCTTATAATCAAAATCTTAGCAAAAACTAAATGGGGAGCGGATTTTAATATACTCTTACGTCTTTATAGAGTTCTCATTAGATCCCGGTTGGACTATGGGTGCATAATATATGATTCTACCAGAAATTCATATAAACAAATCCTCAACACAGTTCATCAAGGATTACGTCTTGCTTTAGGAGCCTTCAGAACATCACCAATACAGAGTTTGTACACTGAAGCCAACGAACCTTCTCTCCAAAATAGACGACTAAAGCTCTCATTACAATACGCCATTAAACTGAAAGCAAATAAGAACAATCCAGCTCACACTGCAGTTTTTAACCCTCAACTAGTACAATCGTATGAGAGTAAACCACAAACTATCAGACCTTTTGGACTACGCATCAAACCACACCTACAAAATCTAAACATAAACCTGGACATACTAAATCAAGTACATTTCTCCTTCCTGCCCCATTGGAAGATAAAGAGGCCCATAGTCAACATGGATCTAAGCCGCCAGAAGAAAGGAACAACCCACCCCAATGTGTACAGGCAACAATATCTGAACATTAGAAGCCAATATCCCCAACACCAACCCATTTTTACAGATGGCTCAAAAACTGAAAACGGAGTTGCAGCAGCAATGGTAACTGGAAAACAACATTTTGGAATCAGACTACCTAAAGAGTGCACAATTTTCACAGCTGAAGCTCGTGCCCTACTTTTAGCACTGGAGTACATTGAAAACGACCAACTAAACAAGTCCATCATCTTCACAGATTCCAAGTCATGTCTCCAGGCCATGGAATCTCCAAGGAATGATCATCCACTATTAGATGATATTTTGACAAAAACCCACCAACTACAAAACCAGTCCTATCAAATAATTTTTTGCTGGATCCCAGGACATACCGGACTTCCAGGGAATGAGCGAGCCGACGCAGCAGCCAAGAACGCTCTAGGACAAGTAGTGAACAAGTGCCAGATCCCCCCATCAGAGATGAGATCCATCATTAATGATTACATCCAAAATAAATGGCAAGAAGAATGGAATACACTTGAAAACAACAAATTACACGAAATCCAACCTGAGATCCCATACAGAATTTTAAGACATTTTAAGACTAGATTTGATCAAGTGGTTTTTGCCAGATGCCGCATTGGACACTCAAGATTAACCCATGGTCATCTGCTCCAAGGAGAAAACCCTACACAATGTATATACTGCTCAACTCCAATTACCATAAAACACATTTTATTGGACTGCCCTGCTTTTAATGACTCCAGAAAGTCTTTTTATGAAGTGATCTCTTTAAAGCGACATTTTTAATACAGTGACACCAGGAAAAATTTTTTGATTTTTTTATTGTGTATTAATATGAAATATCTTATCTAATTTATGTAATCAGCTGATGTGAAATTTTAATTGTATATCTGATATCTAAATGTTTTGCCATGAAAATAGCCTTGGTTGCTGACATGGCATTAAATCAATAAATAATAATAATAATCCCTGACCGGGAATCGAACCCGGGCCGCGGCGGTGAGAGCGCCGAATCCTGACCCCTATACGTTTCTTGCTAAAATGTGTGAGTGTCTTGGAGTCTTTTGCTCTTTCTCTCTCTCACACACACTTATCTTCTGGTGCGCATTCTCGCATATTTTTGCTCTCTCGCTTACGCGCTCTTGAGAAGCACTTTCTCTCTTTCTTGCTCTTGGTTTTGTCACAAAAGCCCTTTGTCGGCTCCCGATTAGGACATATTTAAAAATAAATGAATAAATAAAATAAAAAATGCCAACGAGAAGAAGAGTGAAGATAAAAACTAAGACTTGTGGACCAGCCAGAGAAGCAGTTTTTTTCATCTGAGATCTTTAGTTGCATTTTTTGGACAGAGTAAATTACGCTCCGGTTAGTTAGAGTGATCCAGCTGACCGTGCCTAGCGCCGGACCTTCCATCGGGTCACTGTTTGTTGTTTTAGTTTGTTATTTTAGTTTTTTATTTTTGGAGGCACCCCGGGGGGGAGACTCTGTCTCCTAACTGGTAACCCTCCGAAGACTAGGAAGGTTGTATTTAGTGTTGTAGATAGGAAGTTAGGTCCGGAGTGTTGTTTTCTTTATTCTTACTTATTATAAAACATTTTATTTACTAAATGGCAACGTTGTGTAAATTAGACAACTGTAAAGATGATATGTTTAATGTGGCTTAACATTATGATATCTCAGTTTCTGGGCCGTTACTCAAGAGAGATCTTAAAGCGTGTTTACTGGCTGGTCTTCAAAATTAAAATAATGTTGCTGTGGATTCCAGCGCTGTTGGCATAACTCTTGCCTCAGTTGATTCTGGCGTTAATCCTGTCTCATTGATTGATGAGTAAACTGAATGCAAGGAAGTAAAATATTTCGATCTAGGATGCATGAATGTTTGTTTTATTTGTATGAAAGGAACTTATTCCATAGTCAGAGAGACTGTGATGCCTGTGTGCAAGGTGGACCTGGAATGGGGATACTTTCAAATCGTTTATTGGGGTGTTGGCAGATGGACTGTGGGTTGTTCTTGGGCGGATGTGGTTGTATTGTCCGCGGGGTTGCTCCGTGTTTGGGCTCGGCATAGTAGATCATGCTGGGATCCATGTTAGTAAGGGAAGGAAGAGAAAAATAAGATTTTTCAAAAATACTTGTAATCTGTGTTTTGAATGCCATCAAACATGATTTGTTTTAAACTTAATAACGAATCGCATATTTTACATACTTTTAAAGATGATTTCTTTTATGAAACTTGATCAATATACTCTTAAATCAATGTGATGTGTTTGAAAAAAAAACTAGTTAGTTGTTCAGTGTAACTGTCTCGATGGTCTATGTGGTGACTGTTAGAAATGTTATGAGGTGTGACCTCTTTCAGAGGTCAAGAGAGGGATTTGTGGGAAAATTTAATTAACTTTCTATGATATCTTGTGAAGATAATGAGAATGAATGGTTTTATTATACATGGCCTCGGAACAGGGAAAGAGGACTGCTTTGACTCCCCTTTTCTTCCTAGGCAGGAAGAGATAAGGATATTCTTCCAGAATATTGTAGTCTTGTTTCAAAGAGAATGCGTCAGGGGTTATTAACGATTCAGGAAAAAATCAGAATCTAGTGGATCAGTATCTTGTTGTCGTGTATAAAAAGTATTAAAAGTCACTTCCCTGACCGGGAATCGAACACCGGAAGCGGCGGTGAGAGCGGCGAATCCTGTCCACTAGACCATCAGGGACACACAACCCTCATTGTTTTTCGGCCATTTATTTGCCATTTTTAAATGCTATCACATTTGATCATATTGATTTGGACACACAACCTTCTGATTTGAAGTCAGACGCGCTACCGTTGCGCCACAAGGTCTTATATGAGGATTTCTGGAAGAAGGCTCATAACGATCCAGAGGAAAATCAGAATCTAGTGGATTAGTATCTTCTTGTCGTGTGTCAAAAATATTAAAAAGAAGTTCCCTGACCGGGAATCAAACCCGGGCCTCAGCGGTGAGAGCGCAGAATCCTGACCATCAGGGACACACAATACTTATTGTTTTTTTGGCTATCATTTTTTTTTTGCCATTTTTAATTGATATTACTTTTTTATAATACTTCCTGGCATTTTCCAGTAATGCTGTTTTGATTATCTAGAAGAGCAAAACTCAAATCATGCTAATTTTAGAAAACTTTTTAAAATTAAAGTTTATTGCTCTCCCATGATCTGGAGTCAGAAGCGCTACCGATGCGCCACAAGGTCTTATATGAGGATTTCTGGAAGAAGGCTCATAACGATCCAGAAAAAAATCTGAATCTAGTGGATCAGTAGCTTTTTGTCGTGTATCAAATTTTTTAAAAGGACCTTCCCTGAACGGTAATCGAACCTGGGCCGCAGCGGTGAGAGCGCCGAATCCTGACCACTAGACCATCAGGGACACACATACCTCAATGTTTTTTGGCTTTTTTTTGTCATTTTTAAATGCTATCACTTTTTGATCATAATTCCAGGCAATTTCCAGTAATGCCGTTTTGATTATGTAGAAGAGCAAAAACTCAAAACATAATAATTTTTGAAAACTTTTTTGAAAGCTAATCGAACCCGGGCCGCAGCGGTGAGAGCGCCGAATCCTGACCACTAGACCATCAGGGACACACATACCTCAATGTTTTTTGGCCTTTTTTTTGTCATTTTTAAATGCTATCTCTTTTTGATCATAATTCCTGGCAATTTCCAGTAATGCCGTTTTGATTATCTAGAAGAGCAAAACTCAAATCATGCTAATTTTAGAAAACTTTTTAAAATTAAAGTTTATTGCTCTCCCATGATCTGGTATCAGAAGCGCTACCGTTGCGCTACAAGGTCTTATATGAGGATTTTTGGAAGAAGGCTCATAACGATCCAGAAAAAAATCTGAATCTAGTGGATCAGTATCATGTTGTTGTGTATCAAAACTATTAAAAGGAAGTTCCCTGTCCGGGAATCGAATCCTGACCACTAGACCTTCAGGGAGACACAACCCTCCTTGTTTTTTGGCCATCATTTTTTCTTGCCATTTTTAAATGCTATCACTTTTTTATCATACTTCCTGGCAATATCCAGTAATGCCGTTTTGATTATCTAGAAGAGCAAAACTCAAAACATAATAATTTTTTAAAACTTTTTAAAATTAAAGTTTATTGCTCTCCCATGATTTGGTATCAGAAGTGCTACCGTTGCGCCACAAGGTCTTATATGAGGATTTTTGGAAGAAGGCGCATAACGATCCAGAAAAAAATCAGAATCTAGTGGATCAGTATCATGTTGTCGTGTATCAAAAATATTAAAAGGAACTTCCCTGACCGGGAATCGAATCCTGACCACTAGACCTTCAGGTACACACAATCCTCATTGTTTTTTGGCCATCATTTTTTTTGCCATTTTTAAATGCTACACTTTTTTATCATACTTCCTGGCATTTTCCAGTAATGCCGTTTTGATTATCTAGAAGAGCAAAACTCAAATCATGCTAATTTTAGAAAACTTTTTAAAATTAAAGTTTATTGCTCTCCCATGATCTGGTATCAGAAGCACTACCGTTGCACTACAAGGTCTTATATGAGGATTTTTGGAAGAAGGCTCATAACGATCCAGAAAAAAATCAGAATCTAGTGGATCAGTATGATGTTGTCGTGTATCAAAACTATTAAAAGGAAGTTCCCTGTCCGGGAATCGAATCCTGACCACTAGACCTTCAGGGAGACACAACCCTCATTGTTTTTTGGCCATCATTTTTTTTTGCCATTTTTAAATGCTATCACTTTTTTATCATACTTCCTGGCAATATCCAGTAATGCCGTTTTGATTATCTAGAAGAGCAAAACTCAAAACATAATAATTTTTGAAAACTTTTTAAATTTAAGTTTATTGCTCTCCCATGATTTGGTATCAGAAGTGCTACCGTTGCGCCACAAGGTCTTATATGAGGATTTTTGGAAGAAGGCTCATAACGATCCAGAAAAAAATCAGAATCTAGTGGATCAGTATCTTGTTGTCGGTATCAAAAATTAAAAGGAACTTCCCTGACCGGGAATCGAATCCTGACCACTAGACCTTCAGGGACACACAACCCTCATTGCTTTTTGGCCATCATTTTTTTTGCCATTTTTAAATGCTATCACTTTTTTATCATACTTCCTGGCAATTTCCAGTAATGCCGTTTTGATTATCTAGAAGAGCAAAACTCAAATCATGCTAATTTTAGAAAACTTTTTAAAATTAAAGTTTATTGCTCTCCCATGATCTGGTATCAGAAGCGCTACCGTTGCACTACAAGGTCTTATATGAGGATTTTTGGAAGAAGGCTCATAACGATCCAGAAAAAAATCTGAATCTAGTGGATCAGTATCATGTTGTCGTGTATCAAAACTATTAAAAGGAAGTTCCCTGTCCGGGAATCGAATCCTGACCACTAGACCTTCAGGGAGACACAACCCTCATTGTTTTTTGGCCATCATTTTTTTTGCCATTTTTAAATGCTATCACTTTTTTATCATACTTCCTGGCAATATCCAGTAATGCCGTTTTGATTATCTAGAAGAGCAAAACTCAAAACATAATAATTTTTGAAAACTTTTTAAAATTAAAGTTTATTGCTCTCCCATGATTTGGTATCAGAAGTGCTACCGTTGCGCCACAAGGTCTTATATGAGGATTTTTGGAAGAAGGCTCATAACGATCCAGAAAAAAATCAGAATCTAGTGGATCAGTATCTTGTTGTCTGGTATCAAAAATATCAAAAGGAACTTCCCTGACCGGGAATCGAATCCTGACCACTAGACCTTCAGGGACACACAACCCTCATTGCTTTTTGGCCATCATTTTTTTTGCCATTTTCAAATGCTATCACTTTTTTATCATACTTCCTGGCAATTTCCAGTAATGCCGTTTTGATTATCTAGAAGAGCAAAACTCAAATCATGCTAATTTTAGAAAACTTTTTAAAATTAAAGTTTATTGCTCTCCCATGATCTGGTATCAGAAGCGCTACCGTTGCGCTACAAGGTCTTATATGAGGATTTTTGGAAGAAGGCTCATAACGATCCAGAAAAAAATCAGAATCTAGTGGATCAGTATCATGTTGTCGTGTATCAAAAATATTAAAAGGAACTTCCCTGACCGGGAATCGAATCCTGACCACTAGACCTTCAGGTACACACAACCCTCATTGTTTTTTGGCCATCATTTTTTTTGCCATTTTTAAATGCTATCACTTTTTTATCATACTTCCTGGCAATTTCCAGTAATGCCATTTTGATTATCTAGAAGAGCAAAACTCAAATCATGCTAATTTTAGAAAACTTTTTAAAATTAAAGTTTATTGCTCTCCTATGATCTGGTACCAGAAGCGCTACTGTTGCGCTACAAGGTCTTATATGAGGATTTTTGGAAGAAGGCTCATAACGATCCAGAAAAAAATCAGAATCTAGTGGATCAGTATCTTGTTGTCGTGTATCAAAAATATTAAAAGGAACTTCCCTGTTCAAAATTTCAAATAATTTTTGATTATCTAGAAGAGCAAAACTCAAATTATATTACTTTTAGAAAACTTTTTAGTATTAAAGTTTTCTGAACTCCCAGCATTGACCTTGATGTGACTTGAACACACAACCTTCTGATCTGGAGTCAGACGCACTACCGTTGCTCCACAAGGTCTTATTATGAAATTTTGTTGAAGAAGGCTCATAACGATCCAGAAACAAATCTGAATCTAGTAAATCAGTATCTTGTTGTCCTCTATAAAAAATATTAAAAGTCACTTCCCTGACCGGGACCCCCGTGGGGACCCGGGGTAGAATAGGTCCCTAGCACCCCCTTGCTGATCGTAAAAGGCGACAAATGGGGCAACTTGTTGGCCGTGAGTTGCGACTTGTGTCAGTGGAGGAAGAGATCCTGGTGCTTGAGAATTCCGGTATGCTGCGGCTACCTCTTATCCAACACATCACTTCGGCTCCTACTTCACTCAGACAAGAGGTTGGAAAGGCCCATTCCAATCAATCGGCTAGTCAGGACCTGCCCTGGAACAAATTTGGAAACTCAATCAACCAAATAACTCTCATTCTTTCCAAAAGGCGCTGGCGTAGGGTCAATTGAGTAGTATAAACATAGTTTATATGCTCAAGTATATCATCACTGTATCCTTGATGTACATCCAGTGGATGTCCGTGGCTCTGTACATCCCCTAGTAGGGCTCCAAGGAGGGTGAGGAGCAGAGATGATGAACAAAACTACACTAAAACATGGCAAAAAACCAAAACCCCAAAAAACGAATATTGGACCAAGACTTGGAAACAGAATCTCTGACTGATTTCATCTTTTCAACTGAAAACGAAAACTGGCAAAGATTTATCTTACTAGAATCACTGACCGATGACATACCACTTACCAAACTGTCTCCGTTTGCAATTCACAAAGGAATCACAGGAATTGCAGGAACAGTAAAAGACATCAAAAAGTTGCGTTCAGGACAAATACTGGTAGAATGTGCTAGAAAAGCAAATTCAACAAACCTATTACAAGCAACTACTTTGGCCGGAATCAATATAAAAACCTTCCCCCACCCTTCACTAAACAATTGCAAAGGTGTAATCCGTACCAGAGAACTCTATGATATGGATGAAGCCGTAATCACATCAGAACTACAACAACTAGGCGTAATTGATGTCAAAAGAATGACAATTAAAAAGGATGGACAAATCATCAAAACAGGAACATACATCTTGACTTTCAATAGACCTCAACTCCCAGAGAAAATTAAACTTGGATACCTAAGCGTCACCGTGGACATTTTCATCCCAAATCCACTGAGATGCTTTAAATGCCAAAAATTCGGACACGGATCTTCAGGATGCAAAAATAAAACTACCTGCCAAAATTGTGGAGAAGACGAACATGACACAAACTGCACCAAAGCTCCTAAATGCAAAAACTGCCTTGGAGAGCATGCAGCATCATCCAAAAATTGCCCCATCTGGCTCAAAGAAAAAGAAATACAAAAAATCAAACATACAAAGACAGTAAGCTACCTCGAAGCCCGAAAAACAGTTGAAGGACTCCCGCCTTCAACCTGAGCAAAACCTATTCTGCTGCTCTCAAACCAAAGATGCAATCAACCAGCTGTCAAACAGATTTAACTTGGATATCTAAAGATAAACCCCAAACCATAAATAACACCAAAAGCCCAATCCCTCAAAAAACCAAGAATATATCCATACAAACTAGTCAGACACAAGACCCCCATCTGGAACAAAGGGAATCAAAAGTGAAAAAGAAACCTCAAAGTACAATAACTCTTCAACCAAACCAAGATAAAAACCGAACCCAAAAAAACGAAAATCCAAAAGACATTGAAATGACTGAGACTCAGACTAATCGTAGCCGTAGCCTCTCACCTAAATGTAAAAATAAAGGACCTATCCCTATTTTTCCTACTTGAAAATCATCAACCACATCATACAGTGGAACTGCCGAGGACTAAAAACAAATTTTACAGAATTACAACACTTAACCACTGAATTTAATCCTCTTGCTTGTTGTATTCAGGAGACCCATCTATCTCCAAATGATAATTTGACTTTTAAAGGTTTTAAAGTTTTTAGCAAATGCGGACCAAATCTACAACGGCCCTCTGGGGGTTCAGCCATTTTAGCAAAAAAAGATATAATACACAGCCAAATTACTCTGAATACCAAATTACAAGCAATTGCAGTACAACTTACCCTCCACAGAACTATTACACTATGCTCAATTTATATCCCCCCACATGATGCAGTGATACCTCAAGAACTGAACAAACTCGTCTCACAATTACCAACCCCATATATCCTTATGGGTGATTTTAACAGCCATAATACTCTATGGGGTGAAGACCGATGTGATGCCAAAGGAAGAAAAATAGAAGAATTCATAGAAAATAATGATTTATGCCTATTAAACGACGGGTCAAAAACATACCTCCATCCAGGACATGGCACCTATACTGCCATAGACCTGACCATATGCAGTGCAGACCTTATACTCGACTGTTCATGGAGAGTCTGGAACGACCTCTGCGGGAGTGATCACTTCCCAATCGTAATAACATTCTCACATACCAAAGCGCAAACTAGACCCCCAAGATGGCAACTCAAAAAAGCAAACTGGCTCACCTTTCAAACCATGTGTTGTGAAAAACTCACTCCAGCAAACCAAGAAAACCAAAACCCTATAGAATCCTTCACCCAGCAACTAATCGCAATAGCAGAAGAAACCATTCCAAAAACATCAACAAAACCTCAACGAAAGACCAATCCATGGTTCAACGAACAATGCAAAAAAGCTATTGAAGCACGGAAAAAAGCCGAACGGAACTTCAATAAACACCCATCAACTGCAAACTTTATTAAATTCAAAATCTGCAGAGCTCAAGCTCGCAGAACCATAAATGAAACAACGAAACAAAGCTGGAATCAATTTGTCTCAAGCTTAACCTACTATTCACCCACGAAGAAGATCTGGAACATGATCCAGAAAATGAAGGGAATGGAAAACGGATCAAACATACAACACATCAAAAGACAAGGAATACTGCAGACAACGGAGATAGATATAGCGAACACACTAGCGGAAACCTTCAGAAAGAACTCATCAATAGAAAACTGCCTCCCTGATTTTCAACTATTGCGAGCACAGCAAGAACCAATAAAACTGAATTTCAACTCAGACAACAAGGAAATATATAACCAAACCTTCAAGATGGAAGAACGTCTAGGTTACTTGCGTAACCCCACGTTCCCTGAATAGGGAACAGAGACGTTTAGTCGATGACCGACTGAATGGGAGCTGATCTCCATGGGAGATTGGACCGAATTGTTTAACGGGCAAATTGATTTGCAGGCGTGAGTGATTGATTAGCAATCAGCCGGGTATAAGACCGGGCGTAACGCACGCTTCAGTATGGGATTTTCCTGAGGAGCCGACCTACTTACCTCCGGCGCCTCAGTCTCCCGACTTCAAAGGCATGGCAGAAAGGAAACGTCTCCGTTCCCTATTCAGGGAACGTGGGGTTACGCAAGTAACCTAGACGTTCCCTTTCAGTCGGTACCGGAGACGTTTAGTCGATGACCGACTGAATGGGAGCCTCTACAAAGCGCCATGCCCGAAGTCCATCCAAACAGGCCAGCACTAAACTTGGAGAAGGTTAGTGAATTAAGCTGTAATACCTGAATGGGAACTCCTTCTGCCCCTGCCCGGAATTTTCATTGACGGGGAAGTCGTCCAACACTGAGAGCGTAAGCTGTACTCGGTTGTTGCGAAGACGACCAGAAGGAGGGCACCCCTCATCGTGGAGAGGGGTGCGCGGAGATCGCGTCGAGACCCGCAGGGCTACCAGCGAAGACGTTCTGCAGACAAGAGAGTGGCAGAGACGTAAGTCATCGTTACTCACCAAGGCAGGGGGGTAACGGGACGGGTTCCTACTAGCCGCCTGGAGGGGGAGCTGTAGAAAAAACACACAGAAAGGGAGCACCAATAAAAAAAGGGGGACTCCCAGATCCGGACCCTAGTTCTGCTGGGGCCAGGCCGAGGCGAGCTCCAGAGCAGAACCTAGCAGAGCTGACTGCTCCGCACAGTCAGATGCCGAAGGGGGGAGGAAGAAGAGCCACCCCAAGGGGGGGGGGCGCACAAGATGTGTACTGCTCATTTAAGAGAGTACTGCAAGCTACTACACCTGCTCCGTCCCCTGAGGGAACCTGCCACCACTCAGGACCGCAGAGGGGACAGAGCCAACATCAAGGTTATAGAACCTGATGAAAGTATCCGGTGTAGACCAACCCGCAGCTCGACAAATGTCGGCGAGTGAAGCCCCTCTGGCCAACGCCCACGAGGCAGCAATGCCGCGAGTGGAGTGGGCCCTCAGATGGAGAGGGCAGGGAACCTCACACGCCTCATAAGCAAGGCTAATGGCTTCCACGATCCAATGTGCCAGCCGTTGCTTGGAGACAGCGGAACCCTTACGCTGGCCTCCGAAACAAATGAAGAGCTGCTTGGAGCTACGAAGCTCCCATGTTCTGTCCAGGTAGATCCGGAGAGCTCGCACAGGACATAGAGAACCCAGGGTTGGGTCTGCCTCCTCCCGGGGCAGAGCTTGCAGGGTCACCACCTGGTCCCGGAAGGGGACGGATGGGACCTTGGGGATGAATCCGGGCCTGGGCCTGATGGTAATCAAGGAATCGCCAGGGCCGAATTCCAGGCAGGATTCGTCGGCGGACAGTGCCTGGAGATCTCCCACCCTCTTAATTGAGGCCAACGCAAGCAGGAGGGCGGTCTTCAGAGAGAGGACTCGCAACTCCGCTGAGTGCAAGGGCTCAAAAGGAGACTTCCGTAGCCCCGTAAGGGCGACGGAGAGGTCCCAAGAGGGGATAGAGGGTGGTCTAGAAGGCCTGAGGCGTCTAGCCCCCTTGAGAAATCTCACCGTCAGTTCGTGGCTGCCCACTGATTTCCCTTCGACCCGAAGGTGGAAGGCGGAAATAGCGGCGGCGTAGACCTTGAGAGACGATGGGGACAGCCCCCGATCGAATCTCTCCTGGAGGAAGGTCAACACGACTCTGATGGGGCATGTCCCGGGGTCTTCCTGACGGGAAGAGCACCATTCGACGAACCGACCCCACTTGCCAGCGTAGCACGCTCGGGTAGAGGGGGCTAACGCATGGTTCAAAGTGTTCACCACGGAGGGTGGTAGAGGCTCGGGGTCCACCGCGGACAGATATGCCATACGTGTAGGGCCCAGAGGTCTGGCCGCGGGTGCCTGTATCCCCCCCCTTGAGTCAGGAGGTCCGGACTCAAGGGGATCGGCCAGGGAGGGGCTGTCACGAGCGCTGAGAGGTCCGGAAACCAGGCTCTGTTCGGCCACAAGGGGGCGATCAAGAGCAGCTCGCGCTCGTCCTCCCTGACCTTGCACAGAAGCTGTGCTAGAAGGCTCACTGGGGGAAACGCATACAAGCGTTTGTTCCTGGGCCAGCAGTGGGCCAGCGCATCTGTCCCGAGAGGAGCCAGGGACAGGGAGTAAAAGAGCCGGCAATGGGTATTCTCGCGGGAGGCAAACAGGTCTACCTGGGCCTCGCCGAAGATGTCCCAAATCTGCTGAATAGCCCGAGGATGGAGTCGCCATTCTCCTGCCGTGGGATGGAACCTGGACAGCGAATCCGCGATCCTGTTGCATTCCCCGGGGATGTGTACGGCTCTGAGCGACCGAAGTCTGCTCTGACTCCAGAGGAGCAGCTCTTGGGCGAGGTAGTGCAGGAAGCGGGAGCGCACACCGCCCTGGTGGTTGATGTACGCTACGACCGCGGTGCTGTCTGACCTGACCAGCACGTGCCGATCCCGAAGGAATGGGCAGAAGCGCCGGAGCGCTAGGATCACTGCAGCTAGCTCGAGACGGTTGATGTGCCAGCGAGACAGCCGTCCGTTCCAGGAACCGGACTCTCGGTGGGAACCGCACACGGCGCCCCAACCGGTCTTGGAGGCGTCGGTGGTGACCACTACGCGACTGGTGATGCACACTAGGGGCACTCCAGCGCGCAGGAATCGTACCGACTTCCAGACCTTCAGGTGAGGGAGCGCGCCTGTCACGGACAGACGAAAGGCTCCCTGACGCCATGCCCAAGTTGGAACTCGCGAGAGAAGCCATAGCTGAAGTGGTCGCATATGCAGGAGCCCGAGTGGAATCACTGAGGCTGCGGCTGCCATATGCCCCAGGAGCCTCTGAAATAATTTCAGTCTGACCACTTGTCGAGAGGACACCGCGAATAAGGCGGCCAGCAAGGCCCGGGCGCGATCTACCGACAGGTGCGCCCGCATGCTCTCGGAGTTCAGCTCCATCCCGAGAAAAGAGATGACTCTCACCGGAGTGAGGCAGCTCTTTCCCAGTTGACCCTCAGACCCAATCGGTTTAAGTGCCGGAGCACCTTGCCTCGGTGTCGGATCAACTGGTCCCTGGACGAGGCTATGAGAAGCCAGTCGTCGAGGTAGTCCAGGATCCGAATGCCTGCCCGGCGGAGCGGGGCAAGAGCGGCCCGGGCAACCTTCGTGAAGGTGCGCGGGGAGAGGGCAAGACCGAAGGGTAGGACCTTGTACTGGTATGCATGGCCCTCGAAACAGAACCTTAGAAAGGGTCTGTGTCTCGGAACCACTTCTACCTGAAAGTACGCGTCCTTCAGGTCGATTGTCGCGAACCAATCTCCAGGACGGATGCACGGTAGAATGCAGCGGACCGTCAACATCCGAAACCGAAGCTTGGCCAGGCTTCGGTTCAGACGCCTCAGGTCCAAGATTGGTCGCAGCCCGCCTGATTTTTTGGGGACCAGGAAGTATGGGCTGTAAAACCCGCGTTCCATATCGGCTGGAGGGACCGGCTCGACAGCTCCTTTTGTCAAAAGGGCGTCGATCTCCTCTCGCAGGAATGAGGCGCCTGTCCGGGGGACAGGGGTGTGCACTACGCCTCGAAACCTGGGGGCTTTTACGAACTGAATCGTATAGCCCTGCCGGATTGTCCGGACCACCCACTGTGAGACCCCGGGAAGCTTCCGCCAGGCTCCAAGGTAAGCTGACAGGGGTACTGGTGGGGACGTGCCGATGGTCGCCAAGGCGGGGCCGCCGTGAGGCGGACTTGGGGGCGGAATCACCAGGGACGAACCCTGGGAAATGGTCAGATGAGGGAAGGGGAACTGAGCCCCCACGCTCTCTGCCATGGCCAGTGGAACACGCGCCCAAGTCTGGGTCTTCGTCGGAGACCGAGGAAGATGAACCCCAGACCGCAGGGCGTGCGGTTCCACTATTCTCGGGAAGCACATGAGATCTGTCTTTGACACAATAGGTGCCGCCGTCCCGGAGGACGGCAGCGAGGAGTGTGTGGTGGACTCCCCCCCTCCAAGGGGAGTTGGGTCGGTGACTTGACCCGAAGAGCAGCTCATATGTTCCCGAGTCGCCAACCTCAGGGGCGCTTCTTACTAGAAGCCCTCGTCTGCCTTCGAGAACCCTCCGAGGTTGACTGCGTCTTCCGCCTTGTAGAGGTCTTCCTCGGACCAGAGGTCGAAGGCGCAGACCGTGGCGGAGGACGCTCTCTTTGGCGGCGAACAGGCGGAGAGGGGTCCGGCGCAGAAGCAGCGGAACGCTGCCGCTTCCGACGCGGGACCATGAGCTCACCCAGACCCTCCGCCTGTTTCCTGATCGTGGAGACCTTTGACGCAAAATCGTCCACGGCGACGCCAAAGAGGCCATCTGGGGATACAGGGGCATCCAGAAACCTGTTACGGTCTTCGGGAAGCATAGTCGCCTGCTCCAACCACAGATGGCGTTCCTGGACCACGAGAGTGGACATCGTGCGACCAATATTCAGCGCAGCTGATTTAGTAGCACGAAGCGCTAAATCAGTGGCCGAGCGCAAGTCTCTGAGAGACTGCTGGTCACCACCCCCTTGGTGCATGTCACGGAGGACCTTGGCCTGAAAGACCTGTAAGGTCGCCATAGTATGCAGCGATGCAGCAGCTTGACCCGCGGCTGAGTAAGCCTTCGTCATCAGGGCTGACGAAAACTTACCAGCTTTGGAGGGAACAGTCGGACGAGACCGCCAAGCGGCAGCACTGCCGGGGCACAAGTGCACCGCGACAGCCTGCTCCACCCGGGGAATCGCAGAATACCCCCTAGCTGCTGCATCATCCAAGGTGGTGAAGGGGGAGGAGCTGGAAGCCCTGGCAGACAGGGGAGCCCGCCAGAATTTAGTGAGCTCCTCGTGCACCTCCGGGAAGAAAGGAACTTCAGGAGCGCGGGGGGCGGAGCCCCGGCGCTTACCTAAGAACCAGTCATCCAGCCGCGACGGCCCCGAGCTGGAAGGTGCTTGCACCTCCAGCCCAATAGCGGTCGCGGCCTTGGAGAGCACCGCGAAAGCATCGGGCTCCGGCTCTGCCGCGACCCCGGAGGGTGGCAGCGGTGAGCTGAAGGACTCCGAAGAACGCGCCCCTTCCGATGCTGCGAGGGAAAGCAGATTGTCAGCAGGATCACACAAGGGCCCGGGCAACGCCGAAGCGCTATCCGAGTCTCCCGCGGACTAGACGGGGAGCGCACTCGGGCTTTGGGGATGGTGCGAGGGATCGCCTGACACCAATCGACCCAAAGCCGCAGAAGAGGTGTTTTGGGACGGGCCCCTCGGAGTCGAAAGATCACCGGGAGCCGAAGCTCCGGTGTCCTCCTCCTCGAAGAAGGACCGCCTATACCTCAGAGTGCGCGCCGGGAGAGCGTTGCAATGCACGCACTCTCGCCTCACAAGAGCAGCACAGGCGTGTTGGAAGCCCAAACACTCCACGCATTTCTCGTGACCGTCCTTCGACGAGATGAACCCAACACAGCCAGGATTACAGCACGTTTTGCTCATCGTGTCGTGAAAAATGGACAGGATGTGAACAAACGGCTAACAATAACACTGGACAGGCTAATGCCGGAAAAGACTGAGGCGCAGCGACAGCGGCATGCTATACTGGGCTAGCAGAGGACCACGCTGTATTTGCTAGGTAAGCAACCTCGATCTCAACTGGCGGTTTAGCGTCAAAGTTTAGAGAGGAGAGTCACACTCAGTCCGCTCCGAAGGAAAATCGCATACTGAAGCGTGCGTTACGCCCGGTCTTATACCCGGCTGATTGCTAATCAATCACTCACGCCTGCAAATCAATTTGCCCGTTAAACAATTCGGTCCAATCTCCCATGGAGATCAGCTCCCATTCAGTCGGTCATCGACTAAACGTCTCCGGTACCGACTGAAAGGGAACTAATAAACTCTCTAAAAGGATCACACGACACAGCTATTGGTCCAGACAAAATCCACTACCAATTCTTAAAGAACCTACCGTACAACTCCCGATGCCTTTTATTAGATAATTTTAACTCTGTCTGGACTTCTGGTAAAATACCAACTTCATAAAGGGAGGCAATAATAATACCTATACCCAAACCTGGAAAAGACCATTCTGATCCAAGCAACTATAGACCAATTGCACTGACTAGTTGCCTATGCAAAACCATGGAAAGGATGATAAACAACCGGCTCATCTGGATACTAGAAAAAAACAAACAATTAACGGACTACCAGTGCGGATTCAGACGCGGTAAGAGCACATTGGATCAACTAATTCGACTGGAAACTTATATTAGAAATGGATTCATCAGGAAAGAACATGTCGTTGCTGTCTTCTTCGACTTAGAGAAAGCATACGATACAACTTGGCAACATGGAATTTTAAAAGATCTCCACCAAATGGGACTCAGAGGAAGGCTTCCCATCTTCATTTCAAATTTTCTCACCAAAAGAAACTTCAAAGTCCAAGTCGGAAACACATCATCAAATATTCACAAACAAGAACTGGGAGTCCCTCAAGGAAGCATTCTCTCAGTCACTCTCTTCAGCATCAAGATAAATAACATTGTAGAAATTATTGGACCAAACACATTCTGCAGCCTTTATGTGGATGATCTCTGCATAAGTTACAGAGGAAATAATATGAACACAATTGAAAGACATCTACAATCAAGTATCCACAAAATCAATCAGTGGGCTACAAAAAATGGTTTTAAGTTCTCCAGATCAAAAACTGTTTGTACACATTTTTGCATCCAGAGATCCCTTCACCATGACCCAGAACTTTTTATTAACGAAGAACAAATCAAAGTCGTTAAGGAAATCAAGTTTTTAGGACTTATTTTAGACAACAAAATGACTTTTATCCCTCATTTTAAATATTTAAAAAACAAGTGCTCGAAAGCCATGCGTATAATCAAAATCTTAGCAAAAACTAAATGGGGAGCGGATTTTAATATACTCTTACGTCTTTATAGAGTTCTCATTAGATCCCGGTTGGACTATGGGTGCATAATATATGATTCTACCAGAAATTCATATAAACAAATCCTCAACACAGTTCATCATCAAGGATTACGTCTTGCTTTAGGAGCCTTCAGAACATCACCAATACAGAGTTTGTACACTGAAGCCAACGAACCTTCTCTCCAAAATAGACGACTAAAACTCTCATTACAATACGCCATTAAACTGAAAGCAAATAAGAACAATCCAGCTCACACTGCAGTTTTTAACCCTCAACTAGTACAATTGTATGAGAGTAAACCACAAACTATCAGACCTTTTGGACTACGCATCAAACCACACCTACAAAATCTAAACATAAACCTGGACATACTAAATCAAGTACATTTCTCCTCCCTGCCCCATTGGAAGATAAAGAGGCCCATAGTCAACATGGATCTAAGCCGCCAGAAGAAAGGAACAACCCACCCCAATGTGTACAGGCAACAATATCTGAACATTAGAAGCCAATATCCCCAACACCAACCCATTTTTACAGATGGCTCAAAAACTGAAAACGGAGTTGCAGCAGCAATGGTAACTGGAAAACAACATTTTGGAATCAGACTACCTAAAGAGTGCACAATTTTCACAGCTGAAGCTCGTGCCCTACTTTTAGCACTGGAGTACATTGAAAACGACCAACTAAACAAGTCCATCATCTTCACAGATTCCAAGTCATGTCTCCAGGCCATGGAATCTCCAAGGAATGATCATCCACTATTAGATGATATTTTGACAAAAACCCACCAACTACAAAACCAGTCCTATCAAATCATTTTTTGCTGGATCCCAGGACATACCGGACTTCCAGGGAATGAGCGAGCCGACGCAGCAGCCAAGAACGCTCTAGGACAAGTAGTGAACAAGTGCCAGATCCCCCCATCAGAGATGATATCCATCATTAATGATTACATCCAAAATAAATGGCAAGAAGAATGGAATACACTTGAAAACAACAAATTACACGAAATCCAACCTGAGATCCCATACAGAATTTTAAGACATTTTAAGACTAGATTTGATCAAGTGGTTTTTACCAGATGCCGCATTGGACACTCAAGATTAACCCATGGTCATCTGCTCCAAGGAGAAAACCCTACACAATGTATATACTGCTCAACTCCAATTACCATAAAACACATTTTATTGGACTGCCCTGCTTTTAATGACTCCAGAAAGTCTTTTTATGAAGTGATCTCTTTAAAGGACATTTTTAATACAGTGACACCAGGAAAATATTTTTTTGATTTTTTATTGTGTATTAATATGAAATATCTTATCTAATTTATGTAATCAGCTGATGTGAAATTTTAATTGTATATCTGATATCTAAATGTTTTAACATGAAAATAGCCTTGGTTGCTGACATGGCATTAAATCAATAAATAATAATAATAATCCCTGACCGGGAATCGAACCCGGGCCGCGGCGGTGAGAGCGCCGAATCCTGACCACTATACGTTTCTTGCTAAAATGTGTGAGTGTCTTGGAGTCTTTTGCTCTTTCTCTCTCTCACACACACTTATCTTCTGGTGCGCATTCTCGCATATTTTTGCTCTCTCGCTTACGCGCTCTTGAGAAGCACTTTCTCTCTTTCTTGCTCTTGGTTTTGTCACAAAGGCCCTTTGTCGGCTCCCGATTAGGACATATTTAAAAATAAATGAATAAATAAAATAAAAAATGCCAACGAGAAGAAGAGTGAAGATAAAAACTAAGACTTGTGGACCAGCCAGAGAAGCAGTTTTTTCATCTGAGATCTTTAGTTGCATTTTTTGGACAGAGTAAATTACGCTCCGGTTAGTTAGAGTGATCCAGCTGACCGTGCCTAGCGCCGGACCTTCCATCGGGTCACTGTTTGTTGTTTTAGTTTGTTATTTTAGTTTTTTATTTTTGGAGGCACCCCGGGGGGGAGACTCTGTCTCCTAACTGGTAACCCTCCGAAGACTAGGAAGGTTGTATTTAGTGTTGTGGATAGGAAGTTAGGTCCGGAGTGTTGTTTTCTTTATTCTTACTTATTATAAAACATTTTATTTACTAAATGGCAACGTTGTTTAAATTAGACAACTGTAAAGATGATATGTTTAATGTGGCTTAACATTATGATATCTCAGTTTCTGGGACGTTACTCAAGAGAGATCTTGAAGCGTGTTTACTGGCTGGTCTTCAAAATTAAAATAATGTTGCTGTGGATTCCAACGCTGTTGGCATAACTCTTGCCTCAGTTGATTCTGGCGTTAATCCTGTCTCATTGATTGATGCAAGGAAGTAAAATATTTCGATCTAGGATGCATGAATGTTTGTTTTATTTGTATGAAAGGAACTTATTCCATAGTCAGAGAGACTGTGATGCCTGTGTGCAAGGTGGACCTGGAATGGAGATACTTTCAAATCGTTTATTGGGGTGTTGGCAGATGGACTGTGGGTTGTTCTTGGGCGGATGTGGTTGTATTGTCCTCGGGGTTGCTCCGTGTTTGGGCTCGGCATAGTAGATCATGCTGGGATCCATGTTAGTAAGGGAAGGAAGAGAAAAATAAGATTTTTCAAAAATACTTGTAATCTGTGTTTTGAATGCCATCAAACATGATTTGTTTTAAACTTAATAACGAATCGCATATTTTATATACTTTTAAAGATGATTTCTTTTATGAAACTTGATCAATATACTCTTACATCAATGTGATGTGTTTGAAAAATAACTAGTTAGTTGTTCGGTGTAACTGTCTCGATGGACTATGTGGTGACTGTTAGAAATGTTATGAGGTGTGACCTCTTTCAGAGGTCAAGAGAGGGATTTGTGGGAAAATTTAATTAACTTTCTATGATATCTTGTGAAGATAATGAGAATGAATGGTTTTATTATACATGGCCTCGGAAAAGGGAAAGAGGACTGCTTTGACTCCCCTTTTCTTCCTAGGCAGGAAGAGATAAGGATATTCTTCCAGAATATTCTAGTTTTGTTTCAAAGAGAATGCGTCAGGGGTTAATAACATCTGAATCAGTAGCTTTTTGTCGTGTATCAAATTTTTTAAAAGGACCTTCCCTGAACGGTAATCGAACCTGGGCCGCAACGGTGAGAGCGCCGAATCCTGACCACTAGACCATCAGGGACACACATACCTCAATGTTTTTTGGCCTTTTTTTGTCATTTTTAAATGCTATCACTTTTTGATCATAATTCCAGGCAATTTCCAGTAATGCTGTTTTGATTATTTAGAAGAGCAAAACTAAAATCATGCTAATTTTAGAAAACTTTTTAAAATTAAAGTTTATTGCTCTCCCATGATCTGGTACCAGAAGCGCTTCCGTTGCGCTACAACGTCTTATATGAGGATTTTTGGAAGAAGGCTCATAACGATCCAGAAAAAAATCTGAATCTAGTGGATCAGTATCATGTTGTCGTGTATCAAAACTATTAAAAAGAAATTGTCTGTCCGGGAATCGAATCCTGACCACTAGACCTTCAGGGACACACAACTCTCATTGTTTTTTGGACATAATTTTTTTTGCTATTTTTAAATGCTATCACTTTTTTATCATACTTCCTGGCAATTTCCAGTAATGCCGTTTTGATTATCTAGAAGAGCAAAACTCAGATCATGCTAATTTTAGAAAACTTTTTAAAATTAAAGTTTATTGCTCTCCCATGATCTGGTTTTAGAAGCGCTACTGTTGCGCTACAAGGTCTTTTATGAGGATTTTTGGAAGAAGGCTCACAACGATCCAGCAGAAAAAAATCAGAATCTAGTGGATCAGTATCTTGTTGTCGTGTATCAAAAATATTAAAAGGAACTTCCCTGACTGGGAATCGAATCCTGACCACTAGACCTTCAGGGACACACAACCCTCATTGTTTTTCGGCCATCATTTTTTTTTTTGCCATTTTTAAATGCTATCACTTTTTTATCATACTTCCTAGCAATTTCCAGTTATGCCATTTTGATTATCTAGAAGAGCAAAAGTCAAATCATATTAATTTTAGAAAACCTTTTTTTAAATAAAAGTTTACTGCACTCCCAGCATTGACCTTGATGTGATTTGATCACACAAACTTCTGATCTGAAGTCAGACGCGCTACCGTTGCGCCACAAGGTCTTACATGAGCATTTCTGGAAGAAGGCTCATAATGATCTAGAAGAAAATCAGAATCTAGTGGATCAGTATCTTCTATATAAAATATTAAAAGGAAGTTCCCTGCCCAGGAATCAAACCCAGGTCTCAACGGTGACAGCGCCGAATCCTGACCACTAGACCATCAGGGACACACAATACTTATTGTTTTTTTGTCCATCATTTTTTTTTGCCATTTTTAAATGATATTACTTTTTTATCATACTTCCTGGCAATCGAATCCTGACCACTAGACCTTCAGTGACACACAACCCTCATTGTTTTTTGGCCATCATTTTTTTTGCCATTTTTAAATGATTTTACTTTTTTATCATACTTCCTGGCAATTTCCAGTAATGCTGTTTTGATTATCTAGAAGAGCAAAACTCAAATCATATTAATTTTAGAAAACTTTTTTAAAATGAAAGTTTACTGCTCTCCCAGCATTTACCTTGATGTGATTTGAACACAGAACCTTCTGATCTGGAGTCAGACGCGCTACCGTTGTGCCACAATGTCTCATATGAGGAATTTTGGAAGAAGGCTCATAACGATCCAGAAAAAAATCAGAGTCTAGTGAATCAGTATCTTGTTGTCGTGTATCAAAAAAAAGTTAAAAGGATCTTCCCTGACTGGGAATCGAATCCTGACCACTAGACCTTCAGGTACAAACAACCCTCATTGTTTTTTGGCCATAATTTTTTTTGCCATTTTTAAATGCTATCACTTTTTTATCATACTTCCTGGCATTTTCCAGTAATGCCGTTTTGATTATCTAGAAGAGTAAAACTCAAATCATGCTAATTTTAGGAAACTTTTTAAAATTAAAGTTTATTGCTCTCCTATGATCTGGTTTTAGAAGCGCTACTGTTGCGCTACAAGGTCTTATATGAGGATTTTTCGAAGCAGGCTCATAACGATCCAGAAAAAAATCAGAATCTAGTGGATCAGTATCATGTTGTCGTGTATCAAAAATATTAAAAGGAACTTCCCTGACCGGGAATCGAATCCTGACCACTAGACCTTCAGGTACACACAACCCTCATTCTTTTTTGGCCATCATTTTTTTTGCCATTTTTAAATGCTATCACTTTTTTATCATACTTCCTGGCATTTTCCAGTAATGCCGTTTTGATTATCTAGAAGAGCAAAACTCAAATCATGCTAAATTTAGGAAACTTTTTAAAATTAAAGTTTATTGCTCTCCCATGATCTGGTACCAGAAGCGCTTCCGTTGCGCTACAACGTCTTATATGAGGATTTTTGGAAGAAGGCTCATAACGATCCAGAAAAAAAATCAGAATCTAGTGGATCAGTATCTTGTTGTCGTGTATCAAAAATATTAAAAGGAACTTCCCTGACTGGGAATCGAATCCTGACCACTAGACCTTCAGGGACACACAACCCTCATTGCTTTTTGGCCATCATTTTTTTGCCATTTTTAAATGCTATCACTTTTTTATCATACTTCCTGGCAATTTCCAGTAATGCTGTTTTGATTATCTAGAAGAGCAAAACTCAAATCATGCTAATTTTAGAAAACTTTTTAAAATTAAAGTTTATTGTTCTCCCATGATCTGGTACCAGAAGCGCTACCGTTGCGCTACAAGGTCTTATATGAGGATTTTTGGAAGAAGGCTCATAACGATCCAGAAAAAAATCAGAATCTAGTGGATCAGTATCTTGTTGTCTGGTATCAAAAATATCAAAAGGAACTTCCCTGACCGGGAATCGAATCCTGACCACTAGACCTTCAGGGACACACAACCCTCATTGCTTTTTGGCCATAATTTTTTTTGCCATTTTTAAATGCTATCACTCTTTTATCATACTTCCTGGCAATTTCCAGTAATGCCGTTTTGATTATCTAGAAGAGCAAAACTCAAATCATGCTAATTTTAGAAATTTTTTTAAAATTAAAGTTTATTGCTCTCCCATGATCTGGTATCAGAAGCACTACCGTTGCGCTACAAGGTCTTATATGATGATTTTTGGAAGAAGGCTCATAACGATCCAGAAAAAAATCAGAATCTAGTGGATCAGTATCATGTCGTCGTGTATCAAAAATATTAAAAGGAACTTCCCTGACCGGGAATCGAATCCTGACCACTAGACCTTCAGGTACACACAACCCTCATTGTTTTTTGGCTATCATTTTTTTTGCCATTTTTAAATGCTATCACTTTTTTATCATACTTCCTGACATTTTCCAGTAATGCCGTTTTGATTATCTAGAAGAGCAAAACTCAAATCATGCTAATTTTCGAAAACTTTTTAAAATTAAAGTTTATTGCTCTCCCATGATCTGGTTTTAGAAGCGCTACTGTTGCGCTACAAGGTCTTTCATGAGGATTTTTGGAAGAAGGCTCACAACGATCCAGCAGAAAAAAATCAGAATCTAGTGGATCAGTATCTTGTTGTCGTGTATCAAAAATATTAAAAGGAACTTCCCTGACTGGGAATCGAATCCTGACCACTAGACCTTCAGGGACACACAACCCTCCTTGTGTTTTGGCCATCATTTTTTTGCCATTTTTAAATGCTATCACTTTTTTATCATACTTCCTAGCAATTTCCAGTTATGCCATTTTGATTATCTAGAAGAGCAAAAGTCAAATCATAATAATTTTAGAAAACTTTTTTTTAAATAAAAGTTTACTGCTCTCCCAGCAATGACCTTGATGTGATTTGATCACACAACCTTCTGATCTGGAGTCAGACGCGCTACCGTTGCGCCACAAGGTCTTACATGAGGATTTCTGGAAGAAGGCTCATAACGATCTAGAAGAAAATCAGAATCTAGTGGATCAGTATCTTCTATATAAAATATTAAAAGGAAGTTCCCTGCCCAGGAATCAAACCCAGGTCTCAACGGTGACAGCGCCGAATCCTGACCACTAGACCATCAGGGTCACACAATACTTGTTTTTTTGGCCATCATTTTTTTTGCCATTTTTAAATGATATTACTTTTTTATCATACTTCCTGGCAATCGAATCCTGACCACTAGACCTTCAGGGACACACAACCCTCATTGTTTTTTGGCCATCATTTTTTTTTTCCATTTTTTCCTGGCAATTTCCAGTAATGCTGTTTTGATTATCTAGAAGAGCAAAACTCAAATCATATTAATTTTAGAAAACTTTTTTAAAATTAAAGTTTACTGCTCTCCCAGCATTGACCTTGATGTGATTCGAACACACAACCTTCTGACCTGGAGTCAGACGCGCTACCGTTGCGCCACAAGGTCTTACAGGAGGATTTTTGAAAGAATACTCATAACGATCTAGAAGAAAATCAGAATCTAGTGGATCAGTATCTTCTATCAAAAATATTAAAAGGAAGTTCCCTGCCCGGGAATCAAACTCAGGTCTCAGCGGTGAGAGCACCGAATCCTGACCACTACACCATCAGGGACACACAACCCTCATTGTTTTTTGGCCATCATTTTTTTTTGCCATTTTTAAATGATATTACTTTTTTTATCATACTTCCTGGCAATTTCCAGTAATGCCGTTTTGATTATCTAGAAGAGCAAAACTCAAAACATAATAATTTTTGAAAACTTTTTAAAATTAAAGTTTATTGCTCTCCCTTGATCTGGTGTCAGAAGTGCTACCGTTGCACCACAAGTTCTTATATGAGGTATTTCGGAAGAAGACTCATAACGATCCAGAAAAAAATCAGAATCTAGTGGATCATTATCATGTTGTCGTGTATCAAAACTATTAAAAGGAAGTTCCCTGTCCGGGAATCGAATCCTGACCACTAGACCTTCAGGGACACACAACCCTCATTGTTTTTTGGCCATCATTTTTTTTGCCATTTTTAAATGATATTACTTTTTTATCATACTTCCTGGCAATCGAATCCTGACCACTAGACCTTCAGGGACACACAACCCTCATTGTTTTTTGGCCATCATTTTTTTTTGCCATTTTTAAATGATATTACTTTTTTATCATACTTCCTGGCAATTTCCAGTAATGCCGTTTTGATTATCTAGAAGAGAAAAACTCAAATCATGCTAATTTTAGAAAACTTTTTAAAATTAAAGTTTATTGCTCTCCCATGATCTGGTATCAGAAGCGCTACCGTTGCGCTACAAGGTCTTTTATGAGGATTTTTGGAAGAAGGCTCATAACGATCCAGAAAAAAATCAGAATCTAGTGGATCAGTATCTTGTTGTCGTGTATCAAAAATATTAAAAAGAACTTCCCTGACTGGGAATCGAATCCTGACCACTAGACCTTCAGGGACACACAACCCTCATTGTTTTTTGGCCATCATTTTTTTTGCCATCTTTAAATGCTATCACTTTTTTATCATACTTCCTGGCAGTTTCCAGTTATGCCATTTTGATTATCCTGAAGAGCAAAAGTCAAATCATATTAATTTCAGAAAACTTTTTTTTAAATAAAAGTTTACTGCTCTCCCAGCATTGACCTTGTTGTGATTTCAACACACAACCTTCTGATCTGGAGTCAGACGCGCTACCGTTACGCCACTAGGTCTTACATGAGGATTTTTGGAAGAATACTCATAACGATCTAGAAGAAAATCAGAATCTAGTGGATCAGTATCTTCTATCAAAAATATTAAAAGGAAGTTCCCTGCTTGGGAATCAAACTCAGGTCTCAGCAGTGAGTGCGCCGAATCCTGACCACTAGACCATCAGGGACACACAGTACGTATTGTTTTTTTGGCCATCATTTTTTTTGCCATTTTTAAATGATATTACTTTTTTATCATACTTCCTGGCAATCGAATCCTGACCACTAGACCATCAGGGACACACAGTACGTATTGTTTTTTTGGCCATCATTTTTTTTGCCATTTTTAAATGATATTACTTTTTTTATCATACTTCCTGGCAATTTCCAGTAATGCTGTTTTGATTATCTAGAAGAGCAAAACTCAAATCATATTAATTTTAGAAAACTTTTTTAAAATTAAAGTTTATTGCTCTCCCATGATCTGGTACCAGAAGCGCTACTGTTGCGCTACAAGGTCTTATATGAGGATTTTTGGAAGAAGGCTCATAACGATCCAGAAAAAAATCTGAATCTAGTGGATCAGTATCTTGTTGTCGTGTATCAAAAAAATGAAAAGGAACTTCCCTGTTAAAAAAAATCAAATAATTTTTGATTATCTAGAAGAGCAAAACTCAAATTATATTCCTTTTAGTATTAAAGTTTTCTGAACTCCCAGCTTTGACCTTGATGTGATTTGAACACAGAACCTTCTGATCTGGAGTCAGACGCGCTACCCTTGCGCCACAAGGTCTCATATGAGGTACTTTGGAAGAAGGCTCATAACGATCCAGAAAAAAATCAAAATCTAGTGAATCAGTATCTTGTTGTCATGTATCAAAAATATTAAAAGGAACTGCCCTGACCGGGACTCGAATCCTGACCACTAGACCTTCAGGGACACACAATCCTCATTGTTTTTTACGCCATCATTTTTTTTTTTCATTTTTAAATGCTATCACATTTTGATCATAATTCCAGGCAATTTCTAGTAATGCCGTTTTGATTATCTAGAAGAGCAAAACTCAAATCATGCTAATTTTAGAAAACTTCTTAAAATTAAAGTTTATTGCTCTCCCATGATCTGGTACCAGAAGCGCTACTGTTGCGCTACAAGGTCGTATATGAGGATTTTTGGAAGAAGGCTCATAATGATCTAGTAGAAAATCAGAATCTAGTGGAGCAGTATCTTGTTGTCCTGTATAAAAAATATTAAAAGTCACTTCCCTGACCAGGAATCGAACCCGGGGCGCAGCGGTGAGAGTACCGAATTCTGACCACTAGACCATCAGGGACACACAACCTCACTGTTTTTTGGCCATTTTTTGTCATTTTTAAATGATATCACTTTTAATCATATTGATTTGGACACACAACCTTCTGATCTGGAATCAGATGCACTACCGTTGCACCACAAGGTCTTATATGAGGATTTCTGGAAGAAGGCTCATAACGATCCAGAAAAAAATCAGAATCTATTGGATCAGTAACTTCTTGTCGTGTAACAAAAATATTAAAGTGAACTTCCCTGACTGGGAATCGAACCCGGGCCACGGCGGTGAAAGCGCCAAATACTGACCACTAGACCATCAGGGACACACAATCATGAATATTTTTTCGGCCATCCTTTTTTATTGCCATTTTTAAATGCTATCACTTTTGTTCATATTTCCTGCTAATTTCCAGTAATGTCTTTTTGATTATCTAGAAGAGCAAAACTCAAATTATATTACTTTTAGAAAACTTTATAGTATTAAAGTTTTCTGCACTCCCAGCATTGACCTTGATGTGACTTGAACACACAACCTTTTGATCTGGTGTCAGACACGCTACCGTTGCACCACAAGGTCTTATGTTAGGATTTCTGGAAGAAGGCTCATAACGATCCAGAAACAAATCTGAATCTAGTGGATCAGTATCATGTTGTCCTGTATAAAAAATATTAAAAGTCACTTCCCTGACCGGGAATCGAACCCGGGCCGCGGCGGTGAGAGCGCCGAATCCTGACCACTAGACCATCAGGGACACACAACCTCACTGTTTTTTGGCCATTTTTTGTCATTTTTAAATGCTATCACTTTTAATCATATTGATTTGGAAACACAACCTTCTGATCTGGAATCAGATGCACTACCGTTGCACCACAAGGTCTTTAACAAGGATTTTTGGAAGAAGGCTCATAACGATCCAGAAACAAATCAGAATCTAGTGGATCAGTAACTTCTTGTCGTGTATCAAAAATATTAAAAGTCACTTCCCTGTCCGGGAATCGAACCCTGGGTGCGGCAGTGAGAGCGCCGAATCCTGACCACTAGACCATCAGGGAGACACAACCTCATTGTTTTTTGGCCATTTTTTTGTCATTTTTAAATGCTTTCACTTTTAATCATATTGATTTGGACACAACCTTCTGATCTGGAATCAGATGCACTACCGTTGCACCACAAGGTCTTTAACAAGGATTTCTGGAAGAAGGCTCATAACGATCCAGAAACAAATCAGAATCTAGTGGATCAGTAACTTCTTGTTGTGTATCAAAAATATTAAATGGAACTTTCCTTAACAGGAATCGAACCCGGGCCACAGTGGTGAGACCACCGTATCCTGACCACTAGACCATCTGGGACAAACAACCTCATTGTTTTTTGGCCATTTTTTTGTCATTTTTAAATGCTTTTACTTTTAATCTTATTGATTTGGACACACAACCTTCTGATCTGGAATCAGATGCACTACCGTTGCACCACAAGGTCTTATACGAGGATTTGTGGAAGAAGGCTCATAACGATGCAGAAACAAATCTGAATCTAGTGGATCAGTATCATGTTGTCCTGTATAAAAAATATTAAAAGTCACTTCCCTGTCCGGGAATCGGACCCGGACCGCGGCGGTGAGAGCGCCGAATCCTGACCACTAGACCATCTTGGACAAACAACCTCATTGTTTTTTGGCCATTTTTTTGTCATTTTTAAATGCTTTTACTTTTAATCATATTGATTTGGACACACAACCTTCTGATCTGGAATCAGATGCACTACCGTTGCACCACAAGGTCTTATATGATGATTTCTGGAAGAAGGCTCATAACGATCCAGAAACAAATCTGAATCTAGTGGCTCAGTATCATGTTGTCCTGTATAAAAAATATTAAAAGTCACTTCCCTGACCGGGAATCGAACCCAGCCCGCGACGGTGAGAGCGCCGAATCCTGACCACTAGACCATCAGGGACACACAACCTCACTGGTTTTTGGCCATTTTTTGTCATTTTTAAATGCTATCACTTTTAATCATATTGATTTGGAAACACAACCTTCTGATCTGGAATCAGAGGAACTACCGTTGCACCACAAGGTCTTTAACGAGGATTTTTGGAAGAAGGCTCATAACGATCCAGAAACAAATCAGAATCTAGTGGATCAGTCACTTCTTGTCGTGTATCAAAAATATTAAAAGTCACTTCCCTGTCCGGGAATCGAACCCTGGGTGCGGCGGTGAGAGCGCCGAATCCTGACCTCTAGTCCATCAGGGACACACTACATCATTGTTTTTGGCCATTTTTTTGTCATTTTTAAATGCTTTCACTTTTAATCATATTGATTTGGACACAACCTTCTGATCTGGAATCAGATGCACTACCGTTGCACCACAAGGTCTTTAACGAGGATTTCTGGAAGAAGGCTCATAACGATCCAGAAACAAATCAGAATCTAGTGGATCAGTAACTTCTTGTTGTGTATCAAAAATATTAAATGGAACTTTCCTTAACAGGAATCGAACCCGGGCCACAGTGGTGAGACCACCGTATCCTGACCACTAGACCATCTGGGACAAACAACCTCATTGTTTTTTGGCCATTTTTTTGTCATTTTTAAATGCTTTTACTTTTATACATATTGATTTGGACACACAACCTTCTGATCTGGAATCAGATGCACTACCGTTGCACCACAAGGTCTTATACGATGATTTCTGGAAGAAGGCTCATAACGATCCAGAAACAAATCTGAATCTAGTGGATCAGTATCATGTTGTCCTGTATAAAAAATATTAAAAGTCACTTCCCTGACCGGGAATCGAACCCGGGCCGCGGCGGTGAGAGCGCCGAATCCTGACCACTAGACCATCAGGGACACACAACCTCACTGTTTTTTGGCCATTTTTTGTCATTTTTAAATGCTATCACTTTTAATCATACTGATTTGGAAACACAACCTTCTGATCTGGAATCAGATGCACTACCGTTGCACCACAAGGTCTTTAACAAGGATTTTTGGAAGAAGGCTCATAACGATCCAGAAACAATTCAGAATCTAGTGGATCAGTAACTTCTTGTCGTGTATCAAAAATATTAAAAGTCACTTCCCTGTCCGGGAATCGAACCCTGGGTGCGGCAGTGAGAGCGCCGAATCCTGACCACTAGACCATCAGGGACACACAACCTCATTGTTTTTTGGCAATTTTTTTGTCATTTTTAAATGCTTTCACTTTTAATCATATTGATTTGGACACAACCTTCTGATCTGGAATCAGATGCACTACCGTTGCACCACAAGGTCTTTAACAAGGATTTCTGGAAGAAGGCTCATAACGATCCAGATACAAATCTGAATCTAGTGGATCAGTATCATGTTGTCCTGTATAAAAAATATTAAAAGTCACTTCCCTGACTGGGAATCGAACCCGGACCGCGGCGGTGAGAGCGCCAAATCCTGACCACTAGACCATCAGGAACACACAACCTCATTGTTTTTTGGCCATTTTTTTGGCTTTTTTAAATGCTATCACTTTTAATCATATTGATTTGGACACACAACCTTCTGATCTGGAATCAGATGCACTACCGTTGCACCACAAGGTCTTTAACGAGGATTTCTGGAAGAAGGCTTATAACGATCCAGAAACAAATCTAAATCTAGTGGATCAGTATCATGTTGTCCTGTATAAAAAATATTAAAAGTCACTTCCCTGACCGGGAATCGAACCCGGACCGCGGCGGTGAGAGCGCCGAATCCTGACCACTAGACCATCAGGGACACACGTCCTCATTGTTTTTTGGCCATTTTTTAGTCATTTTTAAATGCTATCACTTTTAATCATATGGATTTGGACACACAACCTTCTGATCTGGAATCAGATGCACTACCGTTGCACCACAAGGTCTTTAACGAGGATTTCTGGAAGAAGGCTCATAACGATCCAGAAACAAATCTAAATCTAGTGGATGAGTATCATGTTGTCCTGTATAAAAAATATTAAAAGTCACTTCCCTGACCGGGAATCATACCCGGGCCGCGGCGGTGAGAGCGCCGAATCCTGACCACTAGACCATCAGGGACACACAACCTCATTGTTTTTTGGTCATTTTTTTTGTCATTTTTAAATGCTATCACTTTTAATCATATTGATTTGGAAACACAACCTTCTGATCTGGAATCAGATGCACTACCGTTGCACCACAAGGTCTTTAACAAGGATTTCTGGAAGAAGGCTCATAACGATCCAGAAACAAATCTGAATCTAGTGGATCAGTATCATGTTGTCCTGTATAAAAAATATTAAAAGTCACTTCCCTGACTGGGAATCGAACCCAGGGCGCGGCGATGAGAGCGCCGAATCCTGACCACTAGACCATCAGGGACAACCAACCTCATTGTTTTTGCTATCACTATATAAATGCTATCACTTTTAATCATATTGATTTGGACACCCAACATTTTGATCTGGAATTAGATGCACTACCGTTGCACCACAAGGTCTTTAACGAGGATTTCTGGAAGAAGGCTCATAACGATCCAGAAACAAATCTAAATCTAGTGGATCAGTATCATGTTGTCCTGTATAAAAAATATTAAAAGTCACTTCCCTGACCAGGAATCGAACCCGGGCCGCAGCAGTGAGAGCGCCGAATCCTGACCACTAGACCATCAGGGACACACAACCTCACTGGTTTTTGGCCATTTTTTGTCATTTTTAAATGCTATCACTTTTAATCATATTGATTTGGAAACACAACCTTCTGATCTGGAATCTGACGCACTACCGTTGCACCACAAGGTCTTATACGAGGATTTCTGGAAGAAGGCTCATAACGATCCAGAAACAAATTTAAATCTAGTGGATCAGTAACTTCTTGTCGTGTATCAAAAATATTAAAGGGAACTTCCCTGACCGGGAATCGAACCCAGGCCACGGCGGTGAGACCGCTGAATCCTGACCACTAGACCATCAGGGACACACAACCTCATTGTTTTTTGGCCATTTTTTGGTCATTTTTAAATGCTATCACTTTTAATCATATTGATTTGGAAACACAACCTTCTGATCTGGAATCAGATGCACTACCGTTGCACCACAAGGTCTTATATGAGGATTTCTGGAAGAAGGCTCATAACGATCCAGAAAAAAATCAGAGTCTAGTAAATCAGTATCTTGTTGTCCTGTATTAAAAATATTAAAAGTCACTTCCCTGACCGGGAATCGAACCCGGGGCGCAGCGGTGAGAGTACCGAATCCTGACCACTAGACCATCAGGGACACACAACCTCACTGTTTTTTGGCCATTTTTTGTCTTTTTTAAACGATATCACTTTTAATCATATTGATTTGGACACACAACCTTCTGATCTGGAATCAGATGCACTACCGTTGCACCACAAGGTCTTATATGAGGATTTCTGGAAGAAGGCTCATAACGATCCAGAAAAAAAATCAGAATCTAGTGGATCAGTAACTTCTTGTCGTGTATCAAAAATATTTTTATATATTTCTTCTCTCAGCCTTCGGCGGTGATACATGCTCTTTCTCTTACTCCCTTATCTCTTATCATCCCAGCTGGGCTTCTCGTCTTGTGTCTGTCTGCAGAGACTCTCACTATCCGGCTCTCTAAATAAAAGGAACTATGGATCTGATCAACTGGTCTCTAAATGCAATTGACACCATTTTCTCGACGAGGAGCGTGGGTTCGGGGGAACCCATCTGTCCTGCGGGAACTTATGCTGCTGGCTACACGATGGACTCCTGGTCTAAGTGGAGGATCGTGTGCCTGGCTGCTCTGTCCCTGGAGGATGTCGAAGACATCTACATAATTGGAACGGTGATAACTGGGATTCTGCTGATTGGAATATGTGGAGCTCTCGGCTATCGGCGATTATCAAAAGCGGTCAGTGCTCAAAGCCCCACTAAGCTGACCGACTGGAATGGAATGTTGACTGGACTTAAAACTGTCGGGTCTCATGTAACGGTCTGTGACCGCAAACTGGATTTCATCCTGGAAAGGCTGGCAGAATTGAAACGTAAGTTGGATAATATGGAGACCGGGGAAAGACTCTAAAAATCTGGAAATTTACAGCTTTTGACCCAAATTAACTTCTGTACCATCTGGCTTCCCTTATCTCCTCTGGCCTTGGAGGCCGCGAAGAGGAGTCTAAACAGCCCCCGTGCAGAACTAGATAAGGGGACACTCTCAGAACCTTTCCCTGCATTCACTTATCTCCGCCAGCTATTTTTCCCCACCGCTGTAATCTGACGGGTCATTGGACAGCGCCCCCATGGCTGCAGAAAAATGCCCGCTGCGGACTACAGCGACTACACCACTTCCCCGACCCCTACCTCATCCTGCGATGTTCTTTCCTGTATTTGTCAATGTGCTTGATTGCAAATGGTTTTTTTTAACCTGCTCCACAGTGCTCTTTTCTTTGAAGGACAATGCGGAAAGGCTCTTTTTTTTTAAGCTAATTTACCTAATGTATATCCATTTTCTCTGTTTCTCTCTGTAAATGCTACCTCTCAACACTGGCCTGTTCTGTGGCCAGAGGGGTCCAATTTCACTACATGTAACAGTGTATGTGACAAATAAAGGCTAATTCAATTCAATTCAAAATATTAAAGTGAACTTCCCTGACTGGTAATCGAACCCGGGCCACGGCGGTGATAGCGCTGAATCCTGACCACTTGACCATCAGGGACACACAACCCTCACTGTTTATATGTCATTTTTTGCCATTTTTAAATGCTATCACTTTTAATCATATTGATTTGGACACACAACCTTCTGATCTGGAATCAGATGCACTACCGTTGCACCACAAGGTCTTATATGATGATTTCTGGAAGAAGGCTCATAACGATCCAGAAACAAAATTGAATCTAGTGGATCAGTATCATGTTGTCCTGTATAAAAAATAATTAAAGTCACTTCCCTGACCAGGAATCGAATCCGGACCGTGGCGGTGAGAGCGCTGAATCCTGACCACTAGACCATCAGGGACACACTACCTCATTGTTTTTTGGCCATTTTTTTGTCATTTTTAAATGCTTTCACTTTTAATCATATTGATTTGGACACACAACCTTCTGATCTGGAATCAGATGCACTACCGTTGCACCACAAGGTCTTTAATGAGGATATCTGCAAGAAGGCTCATAACGATCCAGAAACAAATCTAAATCTAGTGGATCAGTAACTTCTTGGCGTGTATCAAAAATATTAAAGAGAACTTCACTGACCAGGGAATCGAACCCGGGCCGCGGCGGTGAGAGCGCCGAATCCTGACCACTAGACCATCAGGGACACACAACCTCATTGTTTTTTGGCCTTTTTTTGTCATTTTTAAATGCTATCACTTTTTATCATGTTGATTTGGACACACAACCTTCTGATCTGGAGTCTGATGCACTACCGTTGCACCACAAGGTCTTATACAAGGATTTCTGGAAGAAGGCTCATAACGATCCAGAAACAAATCCGAATCTAGTGGATCAGTAACTTCTTGTCGAGTAACAAAAATATTAAAGTGAACTTCCCTGACCGGGAATCGAACCCGGGCCGCGGCGGTGAAAGCGCCAAATACTGACCACTAGACCATCAGGGACACACAATCATGAATATTTTTTCGGCCATCCTTTTTTTTTGCCATTTTAAAATGCTAACACTTTTATTCATATTTCCTGCCAATTTCCAGTAATGTCTTTTTGATTATCTAGAAGAGCAAAACTCAAATTATATTACTTTTATAAAACTCTATAGTATTAAAGTTTTCTGCACTCCCAGCATTGACCTTGATGTGACTTGAACACACAACCTTTTGATCTGGTGTCAGACACGCTACCGTTGCACCACAAGGTCTTATATGATGATTTCTGGAAGAAGGCTCATAACGATCCAGAAACAAATCTGAATCTAGTGGATCAGTATCATGTTGTCCTGTATAAAAAATAATTAAAGTCACTTCCCTGACCAGGAATCGAATCCGGACCGTGGCGGTGAGAGCGCCGAATCCTGACCACTAGACCATCAGGGACACACAACCTCACTGTTTTTTGGCCATTTTTTGTCATTTTTAAATGCTATCACTTTTAATCATATTGATTTGGACACACAACCTTCTGATCTGGAATCAGATGCACTACCGTTGCACCACAAGGTCTTATACGAGGATTTCTGGAAGAAGGCTCATAACGATCCAGAAACAAATCTGAATCTATTGGATCAGTATCATGTTGTCCTGTATAAAAAATATTAAAAGTCAATTCCCTGACCAGGAATCGAACTCGGACCGTGGCAGTGAGAGCGCTGAATCCTGACCACTAGAACATCAGGGACACACTACCTCATTGTTTTTTGGCCATTTTTTTGTCTTTTTTAAATGCTATCACTTTTAATCATATTGATTTGGACACACAACCTTCTGATCTGGAATCAGATGCACTACCGTTGCACCACAAGGTCTTATACGATGATTTGTGGAAGAAGGCTCATAACGATGCAGAAACAAATCTGAATCTAGTGGATCAGTATCATGTTGTCCTGTATAAAAAATATTAAAAGTCACTTCCCTGACCGGGAATCGAACCCGGACCACGGCGGTGAGAGCGCCGAATCCTGACCACTAGACCATCAGGGACACACAACCTCATTGTTTTTTGGCCTTTTTTTGTCATTTTTAAATGCTTTCACTTTTAATCATATTGATTTGGACACAACCTTCTGATCTGGAATCAGATGCACTACCGTTGCACCACAAGGTCTTTAACAAGGATTTCTGGAAGAAGGCTCATAACGATCCAGAAACAAATCAGAATCTAGTGGATCAGTAACTTCTTGTTGTGTATCAAAAATATTAAATGGAACTTTCCTTAACAGGAATCGAACCCGGGCCACAGTGGTGAGACCACCGTATCCTGACCACTAGACCATCAGGGACACACAACCTCATTGTTTTTTGGCCATTTTTTTGTCATTTTTAAATGCTATCACTTTTAATCATATTGATTTGGAAACACAACCTTCTGATCTGGAATCTGACGCACTACCGTTGCACCACAAGGTCTTATATGAGGATTTCTGGAAGAAGGCTCATAACGATCCAGAAAAAAATCAGAATCTATTGGATCAGTAACTTCTTGTCGTGTAACAAAAATATTAAAGTGAACTTCCCTGACTGGGAATCGAACCCGGGCCACGGCGGTGAAAGCGCCAAATACTGACCACTAGACCATCAGGGACACACAATCATGAATATTTTTTCGGCCATCATTTTTTATTGCCATTTTTAAATGCTATCACTTTTATTCATATTTCCTGCTAATTTCCAGTAATGTCTTTTTGATTATCTAGAAGAGCAAAACTCAAATTATATTACTTTTAGAAAACTTTATAGTATTAAAGTTTTCTACACTCCCAGCATTGACCTTGATGTGACTTGAACACACAAACTTTTGATCTGGTGTCTGACGCGCTACCGTTGCGCCACAAGGTCTTATTATCATATTTTAATGAAGAAGGCTCATAACGATTCAGAAACAAATCTGAATCTATTGGATCAGAATCATGTTGTCCTGTATAAAAAATATTAAAAGTCACTTCCCTGACCGGGAATCATACCCGGGCCGCGGCAATGAGAGCGCCGAATCCTGACCACTAGACCATCAGGGACAACCAACCTCATTGTTTTTGCTATCACTATATAAATGCTATCACTTTTAATCATATTGATTTGGAAACCCAACCTTCTGATCTGGAATCAGATGCACTACCGTTGCACCACAAGGTCTTATACGAGGATTTCTGGAAGAAGGCTCATAACGATCCAGAAACAAATTTAAATCTAGTGGATCAGTAACTTCTTGTCGTGTATCAAAAATATTAAAGGGAACTTCCCTGACCGGGAATCGAACCCAGGCCACGGTGGTGAGACCGCTGAATCCTGACCACTAGACCATCAGGGACACACAACCTCATTGTTTTTTGGCCATTTTTTTTGTCATTTTTAAATGCTATCACTTTTAATCATATTGATTTGGACACACAACCTTCTGATCTGGAATCAGATGCACTACCGTTGCACCACAAGGTCTTATACGATGATTTCTGGAAGAAGGCTCATAACGATCCAGAAAAAATCAGAATCTAGTGGATCAGTAACTTCTTGTCGTGTAACAAAAATATTAAAGGGAACTTCCTTGACCGGGAATCCAACCAAGGCAATGGTGGTGAAAGCACCGAATCCTAACCACTAGACCATCAGGGACACACAATCATGAATATTTTTTCGGCCATCATTTTTTTTTGCCATTTTTAAATGCTAACACTTTTATTCATATTTCCTGCCAATTTCCAGTAATGTCTTTTTGATTATCTAGAAGAGCAAAACTCAAATTATATTACTTTTAGAAAACTCTATAATATTAAAGTTTTCTGCACTCCCAGCATTGACCTTGATGTGACTTGAACACACAACCTTCTGATCTGGAGTCAGACGCGCAACCGTTGCGCCACAAGCCCTTATTATGATATTTTATTGAAGAAGGCTCATAGCGATTCTGAAACAAATCTGAATCTATTGGATCAGTATCATGTTGTCCTGTATAAAAAATATTAAAAGTCACTTCCCTGACTGGGAATCGAACCCGGGCTGCGGCGGTGAGAGCGCCGAATCCTGACCACTAGACCATCAGGGACACACGACCTCATTGTTTTTTCGCCATTTTTTAGTCATTTTTAAATGCTATCACTTTTAATCATATTGATTTGGACACACAACCTTCTGATCTGGAATCAGATGCGCTACCGTTGCACCACAAGGTCTTATATGTGGATTTCTGGAAGAAGGCTCATAATGATCCAGAAAAAAAATCAGAATCTAGTGGATTAGTAACTTCTTGTCGTGTAACAATAATATTAAAGGGAACTTCCTTGACCGGGAATCCAACCAGGGCAATGGTGGCGAAAGCACCGAATCCTAACCACTAGACCATCAGGGACACACAATCATGAATATTTTTTCGGCCATCATTTTTTTTTGCCATTTTAAAATGCTAACACTTTTATTCATATTTCCTGCCAATTTCCAGTAATGTCTTTTTAAATATCTAGAAGAGATATTTTTACTTTAAATATTAAAGTTTTCTGAACTCCCAGCATTGACCTTGATGTGACTAAAAGTTTTCTAAACTCCCAGCAATGACCTTGATGTGACTTGAACACACAACCTTCTGATCTGGAGTCAGACGCGCTACCGTTGCGCCACAAGGTCTTATTATGATAATTTATTGAAGAAGGCTCATAACGATCCAGAAAAAAATCTGAATCTATTGGATCAGTATCATGTTGTCCTGTATAAAAAATATTAAAAGTCACTTCCCTGATCGGGAATCGAACCCGGCACGCGGCGGTGAGAGCGCTGAATCCTCACCATTAGACCATCAGGGACACATAACCTCATTGTTTTTTGGCCATTTTTTTGTCATTTTTAAATGCTATCACTTTTAATCATATTGATTTGGAAACACAACCTTCTGATCAGGAATCAGATGCACTACCGTTGCACCACAAGGTCTTATATGAGGATTTCTGGAAGAAGGCTCATAATGATCCAGAAAAAATCAGAATCTAGTGGATCAATAACTTCTTGTCGTGTATCAAAAATATTAAAGGGGACTTCCCTGACCAGGAATCGAACCCGGGCCACGGCGGTGAAAGCGCCAAATCCTGACCATTAGACCATCAGGGACACACAATCATCAATATTTTTTTGGCCATCATTTTTTTTTTGCCATTTTTAAATGCTATCACTTTTAATCATATTTTCTGCCAATTTCCAGTAATGTCTTTTTGATTATCTAGAAGAGCAAAACTCAAATTATATTACTTTTAGAAAACTCTATAGTATTAATGTTTTCTGCTCTCCCAGCATTGACCTTGATGTGACTTGAACACACAACCTTCTGATCTGGAGTCAGATGCGCAACCGTTGCGCCACAAGGTCTAATTATGATATTTTATTGAAGAAGGCTCATAACAATTCAGAAACAAATCTGAATCTATTGGATCAGTATCATGTTGTCCTGTATAAAAAATATTAAAAGTCACTTCCCTGACCGAGAATCGAACCCGGGCCGTGGCGGTGAGAGCGCCAAATCCTGACCACTAGACCATCAGGGACACACGACCTCATTGTTTTTTGGCCATTTTTTAGTCATTTTTAAATGCTATCACTTTTAATCATATTGATTTGGACACACAACCTTCTGATATGGAATCAGATGTGCTACCGTTGCACCACAAGGTCTTATATGTGGATTTCTGGAAGAAGGCTCATAATGATCCAGAAAAAAAAATCAGAATCTAGTGGATCAGTAACTTCTTGTCGTGTAACAAAAATATTAAAGGGAACTTCCTTGACTGGGAATCCAACCAGGGCCATGACGGTGAAAGCGCCGAATCCTAACCACTAGACCATCAGGGACACACAATCATGAATATTTTTTGGGCCATCGTTTTTTTTTGCCATTTTTAAATGCTAACACTTTTATTCATATTTCCTGCCAATTTCCAGTAATGTCGTTTTAAATATCTAGAAGAGCAAAACTCAAATCATATTACTTTTAGAAAACTTTTTAATATTAAAGTTTTCTGAACTCCCAGCATTGACCTTGATGTGACTAAAAGTTTTCTGAACTCCCAGCAATGACCTTGATGTGACTTGAACACACAACCTTCTGATCTGGAGTCAGACGCGCAACCGTTGCGCCACAAGGTCTTGATATGATATTTTATTGAAGAAGGCTCATAACGATCCAGAAAAAAATCTGAATCTATTGGATCAGTATTATGTTGTCCTGTACAAAAAATATTAAAAGTCACTTCCCTGACCGGGAATCGAACCCGGGCCGCGGCGGTGAGAGCGCCGAATCCTGACCACTAGACCATCAGGGACACACAACCTCATTGTTTTTTGGCCATTTTTTTTGTCATTTTTAAATGCTATCACTTTTAATCATATTGATTTGGAAACACAACCTTCTGATCTGGAATCAGATGCACTACCGTTGCACCACAAGGTCTTATATGAGGATTTCTGGAAGAAGGCTCATAACGATCCAGAAAAAATCAGAATCTAGTGGATCAATAACTTCTTGTCGTGTATCAAAAATATTAAAGGGGACTTCCCTGACCGGGAATCGAACCCAGGCTACGGCGGTGAAAGCGCCAAATCCTGACCACTAGACCATCAGGGACACACAATCATCATTATTTTTTGGCCATCATTTTTTTTTGCCATTTTTAAATGCTATCACTTTTAATCATATTTCCTGCCACATTCCAGTAATGTCTTTTTGATTATCTAGAAGAGCAAAACTCAAATTATATTACTTTTAGAAAACTCTATAATATTAAAGTTTTCTGCACTCCCAGCATTGACCTTGATGTGACTTGAACACACAACCTTCTGATCTGGAGTAAGATGCGCAACCGTTGCGCCACAACGTCTTATTATGCTATTTGATTGAAGAAGGCTCATAACAATTCAGAAACAAATCAGAATCTATTGGATCAGTATCATGTTGTCCTGTATAAAAAATATTAAAAGTCACTTCCCTGACTGGGAATCGAACCCGGACCGCGGCGGTGAGAGCGCCAAAACCTGACCACTAGACCATCAGGGACACACAACCTCATTGTTTTTTGGCCATTTTTTTGTCATTTTTAAATGCTATCACTTTTAATCATATTGATTTGGAAACACAACCTTCTGATCTGGAATCAGATGCACTACCGTTGCACCACAAGGTCTTATATGGGGATTTCTGGAAGAAGGCTCATAACGATCCAGAAAAAAATCAGAATCTAGTGGATCAGTAACTTCTTGTCGTGTAACAAAAATATTAAAGGGGACTTCCCTGACCGGAAATCAAACCCGGGCCATGGCGGTGAGAGCGCCGAATCCTGACCACTAGACCATCAGGGACACACAATCATCAATATTTTTTTGGCCATCGTTTTTTTTTGCCATTTTTAAATGCTAACACTTTTATTCATATTTCCTGCCAATTTCCAGTAATGTCTTTTTAAATATCTAGAAGAGCAAAACTCAAATCATATTACTTTTAGAAAACTTTTTAATATTAAAGTTTTCTGAACTCCCAGCATTGACCTTGATGTGACTAAAAGTTTTCTGAACTCCCAGCAATGACCTTGATGTGACTTGAACACACAACCTTCTGATCTGGAGTCAGACGCGCTACCGTTGCGCCACAAGGTCTTATTATGATATTTTATTGAAGAAGGCTCATAACGAGCCAGAAAAAATCTGAATCTATTGGATCAGTATCATAATGTCCTGTATAAAAAATATTAAAAGTCACTTCCCTGACCGGGAATCAAACCCGGGCCGCGGCGGCGAGAGCGCCGAATCCTGACCACTAGACCATCAGGGACACACAACCATCAATTTTTTTTGGCCATCATTTTTTTTTGCCATTTTTAAATGCTATCACTTTTAATCATATTTCCTGCCAATTTCCAATAATGTCTTTTTGATTATCTAGAAGAGCAAAACTCAAATTATATTACTTTTAGAAACTCTATAGTAGTAAAGTTTTCTGCACTCCCAGCATTGACCTTGATTTGACTTGAACACACAACCTTCTGATTTGGAGTCAGACGCGCAACCGTTGCGCCACAAGGTCTTATAATGATATTTTATTGAAGAAGGCTCATAACGATCCAGAAAAAAATCAGAATCTATTGGATCAATATGATGTTGTCCTGTAAAAAAAATTTTAAAAGTCTCTTCCCTGACCGGGAAGCGAACCCGGGCCGCTGCGGTGAGAGCACCGAATCCTGACCACTAGACCATCAAGGACACACAACCTCATTGTATTTTGGCCATTTTTTGTCATTTTTAAATGCTATCACTTTTAATCATATTGATTTGGACACACAACCTTCTGATCTGGAATCAGATGCGCTACCGTTGCACCACAAGGTCTTATATGAGGATTTCTGGAAGAAGGCTCATAACGATCCAGAAAAAAATCAGAATCTAGTGGATCAATAACTTCTTGTCGTGTATCAAAAATATTAAAGGGGACTTCCCTGACCGGGAATCGAACCCGGGCCACGGCGGTGAAAGCACCGAATCCTAACCACTAGACCATCAGGGACACACAATCATGAATATTTTTTTCGGCCATCGTTTTTTTTGCCATTTTTAAATGCTAACACTTTTATTCATATTTCCTGCCAATTTCCAGTAATGTCTTTTTAAATATCTAGAAGAGCAAAACTCAAATCATATTACTTTTAGAAAACTTTTTAATATTAAAGTTTTCTGAACTTCCAGCATTGACCTTGATGTGACTAAAAGTTTTCTGAACTCCCAGCAATGACCTTGATGTGACTTGAACACACAACCTTCTGATCTGGAGTCAGACGCGCTACCGTTGCGCCACAAGGTCTTATTATGATATTTTATTGAAGAAGGCTCATAACGATCCAGAAAAAAATCTGAATCTATTGGATCAGTATCATGTTGTCCTGTATAAAAAATATTAAAAGTCACTTCCCTGACAGGGAATCGAACCCGGGCCGCGGCGGTGAGAGCACCGAATCCTGACCACTAGACCATCAGGGACACACAATCATCAATATTTTTTTGGCCATCATTTTTTTTTTGCCATTTTTAAATGCTATCACTTTTAATCATATTTCCTGCCAATTTCCAATAATGTCTTTTTGATTATCTAGAAGAGCAAAACTCAAATTATATTACTTTTAGAAAACTCTATAGTATTAAAGTTTTCTGGACTCCCAGCATTGACCTTGATTTGACTTGAACACACAACCTTCTGATTTGGAGTCAGACGCGCAACCGTTGCGCCACAAGGTCTTATTATGATATTTTATTGAAGAAGGCTCATAACGATCCAGAAAAAAATCTGAATCTATTGGATCAGTATCGTGTTGTCCTGTATAAAAAATATTAAAAGTCACTTCCCTGACCGGAAATCGAACCCGGGCCGCGGCGGTGAGAGCGCCGAATCCTGACCACTAGACCATCAGGGACACATAACCTCATTGTTTTTTGGCCATTTTTTTGTCATTTTTAAATGCTATCACTTTTAATCATATTGATTTGGAAACACAACCTTCTGATCTGGAATCAGATGCACTACCGTTGCACCACAAGGTCTTATATGAGGATTTCTGGAAGAAGGCTCATAACGATCCAGAAAAAATCAGAATCTAGTGGATCAATAACTTCTTGTCGTGTATGAAAAAAATATTAACGGGGACTTCCCTGACCGGGAATCGAACCCGGGCCACAGCGGTGAAAGCGCCGAATCCTGACCACTAGACCATCAGGGACACACAATCATCAATATTTTTTTGGCCATCATTTTTTTTGCCATTTTTAAATGCTATCACTTTTAATCATATTTCCTGCCAATTTCCAGTAATGTCTTTTTAAATATCTAGAAGAGCAAAACTCAAATCATATTACTTTTAGAACACTTTTTAATATTAAAGTTTTCTGAACTTCCAGCATTGACCTTGATGTGACTAAAAGTTTTCTGAACTCCCAGCAATGACCTTGATGTGACTTGAACACACAACCTTCTGATCTGGAGTCAGACGCGCTACCGTTGCGCCACAAGGTCTTATTATGATATTTTATTGAAGAAGGCTCATAACGATCCAGAAAAAAATCAGAATCTATTGGATCAGTATCATGTTGTCCTGTATAAAAAAATATTAAAAGTCACTTCCCTGACCGGAAATCGAACCCGGGCCGCGGCGGTGAGAGCGCTGAATCCTGACCACTAGACCATCAGGGACACACAACCTCATTGTTTTTTGGCCATTTTTTTGTCATTATTAAATGCTATCACTTTTAATCATATTGATTTGGAAACACAACCTTCTGATCTGGAATCAGATGCACTACCGTTGCACCACAAGGTCTTATATGAGGATTTCTGGAAGAAGGCTCATAACGATCCAGAAAAAATCAGAATCTAGTGGATCAATAACTTCTTGTCGTGTATCAAAAATATTAAAGCGGACTTCCCTGACCGGGAATCGAACCGGGGCCACGTCGGTGAAAGCGCCAAATCCTGCCCACTAGACCATCAGGGACACACAATCATCAATATTTTTTTGGCCATCATTTTTTTTGCCATTTTTAAATGCTAACACTTTTATTCATATTTCCTGCCAGTTTCCAGTAATGTCTTTTTAAATATCTAGAAGAGCAAAACTCAAATCATATTACTTTTAGAAAACTTTTTAATATTAAAGTTTTCTGAACTCCCAGGATTGACCTTGATGTGACTAAAAGTTCTCTGAACTCCCAGCAATGACCTTGATGTGACTTGAACACACAACCTTCTGATCTGGAGTCAGACGCGCTACCGTTGCGCCACAAGGTCTTATTATGATATTTTATTGAAGAAGGCTCATAACAATCCAGAAAAAATCTGAATCTATTGGATCAGTTTCATGTTGTCCTGTATAAAAAATATTAAAAGTCACTTCCCTGACCGGGAATCGAACCCGGGCCGCGGCGGTGAGAGCGCCGAATCCTGACCACTAGACCATCAGGGACACACAATCATCAATATTTTTTTGGCCATCATTTTTTTTTTGCCATTTTTAAATGCTATCACTTTTAATCATATTTCCTGCCAATTTCCAATAATGTCTTTTTGATTATCTAGAAGAGCAAAACTCAAATTATATTACTTTTAGAAACTCTATAGTATTAAAGTTTTCTGCACTCCCAGCATTGACCTTGATTTGACTTGAACACACAACCTTCTGATTTGGAGTCAGACGCGCAACCGTTGCGCCACAAGGTCTTATTATGATATTTTATTGAAGAAGGCTCATAACGATCCAGAAAAAAATCTGAATCTATTGGATCAGTATCGTGTTGTCCTGTATAAAAAATATTAAAAGTCACTTCCCTGACCGGGAATCGAACCCGGGCCGCGGCGGTGAGAGCGCCGAATCCTGACCACTAGACCATCAGGAACACATAACCTCATTGTTTTTTGGCCATTTTTTTGTCATATTTTAAATGCTATCACTTTTAATCATATTGATTTGGAAACACAACCTTCTGATCTGGAATCAGATGCACTACCCTTGCACCACAAGGTGTTATATGAGGATTTCTGGAAGAAGGCTCATAACGATCCAGAAAAAAATCAGAATCTAGTGGATCAGTAACTTCTTGTCGTGTAACAAAAATATTAAAGGGAACTTCCTTGACCGGGAATCGAACCCAGGCCACGGCGGTGAAAGCGCCGAATCCTAACCACTAGACCATCAGGGACACACAAACATCAATATTTTTTCGGCCATCATTTTTTTTGCCATTTTTAAATGCTATCACTTTTAATCATATTTCCTGCCAATTTTCAGTAATGTCTTTTTAAATATCTAGAGGAGCAAAACTCAAATTATATTACTTTTAGAAAACTTTTTAGTATTAAAGTTTCCTGCACTCCCAGCATTGACCTTGATTTGACTTGAACACACAACCTTCTGATTTGGAGTCAGACGCGCAACCGTTGCGCCACAAGGTCTTATTATGATATTTTATTGAAGAAGGCTCATAACGATCCAGAAAAAAATCAGAATCTATTGGATCAATATGATGTTGTCCTGTAAAAAAAATTTTAAAAGTCTCTTCCCTGACCGGGATGCGAACCCGGGCCGCTGCGGTGAGAGCACCGAATCCTGACCACTAGACCATCAAGGACACACAACCTCATTGTATTTTGGCCATTTTTTGTCATTTTTAAATGCTATCACTTTTAATCATATTGATTTGGACACACAACATTCTGATCTGGAATCAGATGCACTACCGTTGCACCACAAGGTCTTATATGAGGATTTCTGGAAGAAGTGTATGTAAGAGGATTTCTTGTCGTGTATGAAAAAAATATTAACGGGGACTTCCCTGACCGGGAATCGAACCCGGGCCACGGCGGTGAAAGCGCCGAATCCTGACCACTAGACCATCAGGGACACACAATCATCAATATTTTTTTGGCCATCATTTTTTTTGCCATTTTTAAATGCTATCACTTTTAATCATATTTCCTGCCAATTTCCAATAATGTCTTTTTGATTATCTAGAAGAGCAAAACTCAAATTATATTACTTTTAGAAAACTCTATAATATTAAAGTTTTCTGCATTCCAAGCATTGACCTTGATGTGACTTGAACACACAACCTTCTGATCTGGAGTCAGACGCGCAACCGTTGCGCCACAAGGTCTTATTATGATATTTTATTGAAGAAGGCTCATAGCGATTCAGAAACAAATCTGAATCTATTGGATCAGTATCATGTTGTCCTGTATAAAAAATATTAAAAGTCACTTCCCTGACCGGGAATCGAACCCGGGCCGTGGCGGTGAGAGCGCCGAATCCTGACCACTAGACCATCAGGGACACACGACCTCATTGTTTTTTGGCCATTTTTTAGTCATTGTTTTTTCGCCCTTTTTTAGTCATTTTTAAATGCTATCACTTTTAATCATATTGATTTGGACACACAACCTTCTGATATGGAATCAGATGCGCTACCGTTGCACCACAAGGTCTTATATGTGGATTTCTGGAAGAAGGCTCATAATGAAACAGAAAAAAAATCAGAATCTAGTGGATCAGTAACTTCTTGTCGTGTAACAAAAATATTAAAGGGAACTTTCTTGACCGAGAATCCAACCAGGGCAATGGCGGTGAAAGCGCCGAATCCTAACCACTAGACCATCAGGGACACACAATCATGAATATTTTTTTGGCCATCATTTTTTTGCCATTTTTAAATGCTAACACTTTTATTCATATTTCCTGCCAATTTCCAGTAATGTCTTTTTAAATATCTAGAAGAGCAAAACTCAAATCATATTACTTTTAGAAAACTTTCTGAACTCCCAGCATTGACCTTGATGTGACTAAAAGTTTTCTGAACTCCCAGCAATGACCTTGATGTGACTTGAACACATAACCTTCTAATGTGGAGTCAGACGCACTACCGTTGCGCCACAAGGTCTTATTATGATATTTTATTGAAGAAGGCTCATAACGATCCAGAAAAAAATCTGATCCTATTGGATCAGTATCATGTTGTCCTGTACAAAAAATATTAAAAGTCACTTCCCTGATCGGGAATCGAACCCAGGCCGCGGCGGTGAGAGCACCGAATCCTGACAACTAGACCATCAGGGACACACGACCTCATTGTTTTTTGGCCATTTTTTAGTCATTTTTAAATGCTATCACTTTTAATCATATTGATTTGGACACACAACCTAATGATCTGGAATCAGATGCGCTACCGTTGCACCACACGGTCTTATATGTGGATTTCTCGAAGAAGGCTCATAATGATCCAGAAAAAAAAATCAGAATCTAGTGGATCAGTAACTTCTTGTCGTGTAACAAAAATATTAAAGGGAACTTTCTTGACCGAGAATCCAACCAGGGCAATGGCGGTGAAAGCGCCGAATCCTAACCACTAGACCATCAGGGACACACAATCATGAATATTTTTTCGGCCATCGTTTTTTTTTGCCATTTTTAAATGCTAACACTTTTATTCATATTTCCTGCCAATTTCCAGTAATGTCTTTTTAAATATCTAGAAGAGCAAAACTCAAATCATATTACTTTTAGAAAACTTTTTAATATTAAAGTTTTCTGAACTCCCAGCATTGACCTTGATGTGACTAAAAGTTTTCTGAACTCCCAGCAATGACCTTGATGTGACTTGAACACACAACCTTCTGATCTGGAGTCAGACACGCTACCGTTCCGCCACAAGGTCTTATTATGATATTTTATTGAAGAAGGCTCATAACGATCCAGAAAAAAATCTGAATCTATTGGATCAGTATCATGTTGTCCTGTGTATAAAATATTAAAAGTCACTTCCCTGACCGGGAATCGAACCCGGGCCACGGCGGTGAGAGCGCCGAATCCTGACCACTAGACCATCAGGGACACGCAATTATCAATATTTTTTTGCCCATCATTTTTTTTTGCCATTTTTAAATGCTATCACTTTTAATCATATTTCCTGCCAATTTCCAATAATGTCTTTTTTATTATCTAGAAGAGCAAAACTCAAATTATATTACTTTTAGAAAACTCTATAGTATTAAAGTTTTCTGCACTCCCAGCATTAACCTTGATTTGACTTGAACACACAACCTTCTGATTTGGAGTCAGACGCGCAACCGTTGCGCCACAAGGTCTTATTATGATATTTTATTGAAGAAGGCTCATAAAGATCCAGAAAAAAATCTGAATCTATTGGATCAGTATCGTGTTGTCCTGTATAAAAAATATTAAAAGTCACTTCCCTGACCGGGAATCGAACCCGGGCCGCGGCGGTAAGAGCGCCGAATCCTGACCACTAGACCATCAGGGCACATAACCTCATTGTTTTTTGGTCATTTTTTTGTCATTTTTAAATGCTATCACTTTTAATCATATTGATTTGGAAACACAACCTTCTGATCTGGAATCAGATGCACTACCCTTGCACCACAAGGTGTTATATGAGGATATCTGGAAGAAGGCTCATAACGATCCAGAAAAAAATCAGAATCTAGTGGATCAGTAACTTCTTGTCGTGTAACAAAAATATTAAAGGGAACTTCCTTGACCGAGAATCCAACCAGGGCAATGGCGGTGAAAGCGCCGAATCCTAACCACTAGACCATCAGGGACACACAAACATCAATATTTTTTCGGCCATCATTTTTTTTGCCATTTTTAAATGCTATCACTTTTAATCATATTTCCTGCCAATTTTCAGTAATGTCTTTTTAAATATCTAGAGGAGCAAAACTCAAATTATATTACTTTTAGAAAACTTTTTAGTATTAAAGTTTCCTGCACTCCCAGCATTGACCTTGATTTGACTTGAACACACAACCTTCTGATTTGGAGTCAGACGCGCAACCGTTGCGCCACAAGGTCTTATTATGATATTTTATTGAAGAAGGCTCATAACGATCCAGAAAAAAATCTGAATCTATTGGATCAATATGATGTTGTCCTGTAAAAAAATTTTTAAAAGTCTCTTCCCTGACCGGGAAGCGAACCCAGGCCGCTGCGGTGAGAGCACCGAATCCTGACCACTAGACCATCAAGGACACACAACCTCATTGTATTTTGGCCATTTTTTGTCATTTTTAAATGCTATCACTTTTAATCATATTGATTTGGACACACAACATTCTGATCTGGAATCAGATGCACTACCGTTGCACCACAAGGTCTTATATGAGGATTTCTGGAAGAAGTCTCATAACGATCCAGAAAAAATCAGAATCTAGTGGATCAATAACTTCTTGTCGTGTATGAAAAAAAAATTAACGGGGACTTCCCTGACCGGGAATCGAACCCAGGCCACAGCGGTGAAAGCGCCGAATCCTGACCACTAGACCATCAGGGACACACAATCATCAATATTTTTTTGGCCATCATTTTTTTTGCCATTTTTAAATGCTATCACTTTTAATCATATTTCCTGCCAATTTCCAATAATGTCTTTTTGATTATCTAGAAGAGCAAAACTCAAATTATATTACTTTTAGAAAACTCTATAGTATTAAAGTTTTCTGCACTCCCAGCATTGACCTTGATGTGACTTGAACACACAACCTTCTGATCTGGAGTCAGACGCACTACCGTTGCGCCACAAGGTCTTATTATGATATTTTATTGAAGAAGGCTCATAACGATCCAGAAAAAAATCTGAATCTATTGGATCAGTATCATGTTGTCCTGTATAAAAAATATTAAAAGTCACTTCACTGACCGAGAATCGAACCCGGGCCGCGGCGGTGAGAGCACCGAATCCTGACCACTAGACCATCAGGGACACACAATCATCAATATTTTTTTGGCCATCATTTTTTTTTTTTTTTTTTAAATGCTATCACTTTTAATCATATTTCCTGCCAATTTCCAATAATGTCTTTTTGATTATCTAGAAGAGCAAAACTCAAATTATATTACTTTTAGAAAACTCTATAGTATTAAAGTTTTCTGCACTCCCAGCATTGACCTTGATTTGACTTGAACACACAACCTTCTGATTTGGAGTCAGACGCGCAACCGTTGCGCCACAAGGTCTTATTATGATATTTTATTGAAGAAGGCTCATAACGATCCTGAAAAAAATCTGAATCTATTGGATCAGTATCGTGTTGTCCTGTATAAAAAATATTAAAAGTCACTTCCCTGACCAGGAATCGAACCCGGGCAGTGGCGGTGAGAGCGCCGAATCCTGACCACTAGACCATCAGGGACACACAACCTCATTGTTTTTTGGCCATTATTTTTGTCATTTTAAATGCTATCACTTTTAATCATATTGATTTGGAAACACAACCTTCTGATCTGGAATCAGATGCACTACCCTTGCACCACAAGGTCTTATATGAGGATTTCTGGAAGAAGGCTCATAACGATCCAGAAAAAATCAGAATCTAGTGGATCAATAACTTCTTGTCGTGTATGAAAAAAAAATTAACGGGGACTTCCCTGACCGGGAATCGAACCCGGGCCACAGCGGTGAAAGCGCCGAATCCTGACCACTAGACCATCAGGGACACACAATCATCAATATTTTTTTGGCCATCATTTTTTTTTTTTTTTTTTAAATGCTATCACTTTTAATCATATTTCCTGCCAATTTCCAATAATGTCTTTTTGATTATCTAGAAGAGCAAAACTCAAATTATATTACTTTTAGAAAACTCTATAGTATTAAAGTTTTCTGCACTCCCAGCATTGACCTTGATTTGACTTGAACACACAACCTTCTGATTTGGAGTCAGACGCGCAACCGTTGCGCCACAAGGTCTTATTATGACATTTTATTGAAGAAGGCTCATAACGATCCAGAAAAAAATCTGAATCTATTGGATCAGTATCGTGTTGTCCTGTATAAAAAATATTAAAAGTCACTTCCCTGACCAGGAATGGAACCCGGGTCGCGGCGGTGAGAGCGCTGAATCCTGACCACTAGACCATCAGGGACACACAACCTCATTGTTTTTGGCCATTTTTTTGTCATTTTTAAATGCTATCACTTTTAATCATATTGATTTGGAAACACAACCTTCTGATCTGGAATCAGATGCACTACCGTTGCACCACAAGGTCTTAAATGATGATATCTGGAAGAAGGCTCATAACGATCCAGAAACAAATCTAAATCTAGTGGATCAGTAACTTCTTGGCGTGTATCAAAAATATTAAAGAGAACTTCACTGACCGGGAATCGAACCCGGGCCGCGGCGGTGAAAGCGCCGAATCCTGACCACTAGACCATCAGGGACACACAATCATCAATATTTTTTTGGCCATCGTTTTTTTTTGCCATTTTTAAATGCTAACACTTTTATTCATATTTCCTGCCAATTTCCAGTAATGTCTTTTTAAATATCTAGAAGAGCAAAACTCAAATCATATTACTTTTAGAAAACTTTTTAATATTAAAGTTTTCTGAACTCCCAGCATTGACCTTGATGTGACTAAAAGTTTTCTGAACTCCCAGCAATGACCTTGATGTGACTTGAACACACAACCTTCTGAACTGGAGTCAGACGCGCTACCGTTGCGCCACAAGGTCTTATTATGATATTTTATTGAAGAAGGCTCATAACGATCCAGAAAAAATCTGAATCTATTGGATCAGTATCATAATGTCCTGTATAAAAAATATTAAAAGTCACTTCCCTGACCGGGAATCGAACCCGGGCCGCGGTGGTGAGAGCGCCGAATGCTGACCACTAGACCATCAGGGACACACAATAATCAATATTTTTTTGGCCATCATTTTTTTTTGCCATTTTTAAATGCTATCACTTTTAATCATATTTCCTGCCAATTTCCAATAATGTCTTTTTGATTATCTAGAAGAGCAAAACTCAAATTATATTACTTTTAGAAAACTCTATAGTATTAAAGTTTTCTGCACTCCCAGCATTGACCTTGATTTGACTTGAACACACAACCTTCTGATTTAGAGTCAGACGCGCAACCGTTGCGCCACAAGGTCTTATTATGATATTTTATTGAAGAAGGCTCATAACGATCCAGAAAAAAATCTGAATCTATTGGATCAGTATCATGTTGTACTGTATAAAAAATATTAAAAGTCACTTCCCTGACCGGGAATCGAACCTGGGCCGCGGCGGTGAGAGCGCCGAATCCTGACCACTAGACCATCAGGGACACACAACCTCATTGTTTTTTGGCCATTTTTTGTCATTATTAAATGCTATCACTTTTAATCATATTGATTTGGAAACACAACCTTCTGATCTGGAATCAGATGCACTACCGTTGCACCACAAGGTCTTATATGAGGATTTCTGGAAGAAGGCTCATAATGATCCAGAAAAAATCAGAATCTAGTGGATCAATAACTTCTTGTCGTGTATCAAAAATATTAAAGGGGACTTCCCTGACCGGGAATCGAACCCGGGCCACGGCGGTGAAAGCGCCGAATCCTGACCACTAGACCATCAGGGACACACAATCATCAATATTTTTTTGGCCATCATTTTTTTTGCCATTTTTAAATGCTATCACTTTTAATCATATTTCCTGCCAATTTCCAGTAATGTCTTTTTGATTATCTAGAAGAGCAAAACTCAAATTATATTACTTTTAGAAAACTCTATAATATTAAAGTTTTCTGCACTCCCAGCATTGACCTTGATGTGACTTGAACACACAACCTTCTGATCTGGAGTCTGACGCGCAACCGTTGCGCCACAAGGTCTTATTATAATATTTTATTGAAGAAGGCTCATAGCGATTCAGAAACAAATCTGAATCTATTGGATCAGTATCATGTTGTCCTGTATAAAAAATATTAAAAGTCACTTCCCTGACCGGGAATCGAACCCAGGCCGCGGCGGTAAGAGCACCGAATCCTGACCACTAGACCATCAGGGACACACGACCTCATTGTTTTTTGGCCATTTTTTAGTCATTTTTAAATGCTATCACTTTTAGTCATATTGATTTGGACACACAACCTTCTGATATGGAATCAGATGCGCTACCATTGCACCACAAGGTCTTATATGTGGATTTCTGGAAGAAGGCTCATAATGATCCAGAAAAAAAAATCAGAACTTAGTGGATCAGTAACTTCTTGTCGTGTAACAAAAATATTAAAGGGAACTTCCTTGACCGAGAATCCAACCAGGGCAATGGCGGTGAAAGCGCCGAATCCTAACCACTAGACCATCAGGGACACACAATCATGAATATTTTTTCGGCCATCGTTTTTTTTTGCCATTTTTAAATGCTAACACTTTTATTCATATTTCCTGCCAATTTCCAGTAATGTCTTTTTAAATATCTAGAAGAGCAAAACTCAAATCATATTACTTTTAGAAAACTTTTTAATATTAAAGTTTTCTGAACTTCCAGCATTGACCTTGATGTGACTAAAAGTTTTCTGAACTCCCAGCAATGACCTTGATGTGACTTGAACACACAACCTTCTGATCTGGAGTCAGACGCGCTACCGTTGCGCCACAAGGTCTTATTATGATATTTTATTGAAGAAGGCTCATAACGATCCAGAAAAAATCTGAATCTATTGGATCAGTATCATGTTGTCCTGTATAAAAAATATTAAAAGTCACTTCCCTGACCGGGAATCGAACCCGGGCCGCGGCGGTGAGAGCGCCGAATCCTGACCACTAGACCATCAGGGACACACAATCATCAATATTTTTTTGGCCATCATTTTTTTTGCCATTTTTAAATGCTATCACTTTTAATCATATTTCCTGCCAATTTCCAATAATGTCTTTTTGATTATCTAGAAGAGCAAAACTCAAATTATATTACTTTTAGAAACTCTATAGTATTAAAGTTTTCTGCACTCCCAGCATTGACCTTGATTTGACTTGAACACACAACCTTCTGATTTGGAGTCAGACGCGCAACCGTTGCGCCACAAGGTCTTATTATGATATTTTATTGAAGAAGGCTCATAACGATCCAGAAAAAAATCTGAATCTATTGGATCAGTATCATGTTGTCCTGTATAAAAAATATTAAAAGTCACTTCCCTGACCGGGAATCGAACCCGGGCCGCGGCGGTGAGAGCGCCGAATCCTGACCACTAGACCATCAGGGACACACAACCTCATTGTTTTTTGGCCATTTTTTTTGTCATTTTTAAATGCTATCACTTTTAATCATATTGATTTGGAAACACAACCTTCTGATCTGGAATCAGATGCACTACCCTTGCACCACAAGGTGTTATATGAGGATATCTGGAAGAAGGCTCATAACGATCCAGAAAAAAATCAGAATCTAGTGGATCAGTAACTTCTTGTCGTGTAACAAAAATATTAAAGGGAACTTCCTTGACCGGGAATCCAACCAGGGCCATGGCGGTGAAAGCACCGAATCCTAACCACTAGACCATCAGGGACACACAAACATCAATATTTTTTTGGCCATCATTTTTTTTGCCATTTTTAAATGCTATCACTTTTAATCATATTTCCTGCCAATTTTCAGTAATGTCTTTTTAAATATCTAGAGGAGCAAAACTCAAATTATATTACTTTTAGAAAACTTTTTAGTATTAAAGTTTCCTGCACTCCCAGCATTGACATTGATTTGACTTGAACACACAACCTTCTGATTTGGAGTCAGACGCGCAACCGTTGCGCCACAAGGTCTTATTATGATATTTTATTGAAGAAGGCTCATAACGATCCAGAAAAAAATCTGAATCTATTGGATCAGTATCATGTTGTCCTGTATAAAAAATATTAAAAGTCAATTCCCTGACCAGGAATCGAACTCGGACCGTGGCAGTGAGAGCGCTGAATCCTGACCACTAGACCATCAGGGACACACAACCTCATTGTTTTTTGGCCATTTTTTTTGTCATTTTTAAATGCTATCACTTTTAATCATATTGATTTGGAAACACAACCTTCTGATCTGGAATCAGATGCACTACCGTTGCACCACAAGGTCTTATATGAGGATTTCTGGAAGAAGGCTCATAACGATCCAGAAAAAATCAGAATCTAGTGGATCAATAACTTCTTGTCGTGTATGAAAAAAATATTAACGGGTACATACCTGAGCGGGAATCGAACCCGGGCCACGGCGGTGAAAGCGCCGAATCCTGACCACTAGACCATCAGGGACACAAAATCATCAATATTTTTTTGGCCATCATTTTTTTTGCCATTTTTAAATGCTATCACTTTTATTCATATTTCCTGCCAATTTCCAGTAATGTCTTTTTAAATATCTAGAAGAGCAAAACTCAAATCATATTACTTTTAGAAAACTTTTTAATATTAAAGTTTTCTGAACTTCCAGCATTGACCTTGATGTGACTAAAAGTTTTCTGAACTCCCAGCAATGACCTTGATGTGACTTGAACACACAACCTTCTGATCTGGAGTCAGACGCGCTACCGTTGCGCCACAAGGTCTTATTATGATATTTTATTGAAGAAGGCTCATAACGATCCAGAAAAAATCTAAATCTATTGGATCAGTATCATGTTGTCCTGTATAAAAAATATTAAAAGTCACTTCCCTGACCGGGAATCGAACCCGGGCCGCGGCGGTGAGAGCGCTGAATCCTGACCACTAGACCATCAGGGACACACAATCATCAATATTTTTTTGGCCATCATTTTTTTTTTTGCCATTTTTAAATGCTATCACTTTTAATCATATTTCCTGCCAATTTCCAATAATGTCTTTTTTTTTTTCTATAAGAGCAAAACTCAAATTATATTACTTTTAGAAAACTCTATAGTATTAAAGTTTTCTGCACTCCCAGCATTGACCTTGATTTGACTTGAACACACAACCTTCTGATTTGGAGTCAGACACGCAACCGTTGCGCCACAAGGTCTTATTATGATATTTTATTGAAGAAGGCTCATAACGATCCAGAAAAAAATCTGAATCTATTGGATCAGTATCGTGTTGTCCTGTATAAAAAATATTAAAAGTCACTTCCCTGACCGGGAATCGAACCCGGGCCACGGCGGTGAGAGCGCCGAATCCTGACCACTAGACCATCAGGGACACATAACCTCATTGTTTTTTGGCCATTTTTTGTCATTTTTAAATGCTATCACTTTTAATCATATTGATTTGGAAACACAACCTTCTGATCTGGAATCAGATGCACTACCCTGAGGATTTCTGGAAGAAGGCTCATGACGATCCAGAAAAAATCAGAATCTAGTGGATCAATAACTTCTTGTCGTGTATCAAAAATATTAAAGGGGACTTCCCTGACCGGGAATCGAACCCAGGCTACGGCGGTGAAAGCGCCAAATCCTGACCACTAGACCATCAGGGACACACAATCATCATTATTTTTTGGCCATCATTTTTTTTTGCCATTTTTAAATGCTATCACTTTTAATCATATTTCCTGCCACATTCCAGTAATGTCTTTTTGATTATCTAGAAGAGCAAAACTCAAATTATATTACTTTTAGAAAACTCTATAGTATTAAAGTTTTCTGCACTCCCAGCATTGACCTTGATGTGACTAAAAGTTTTCTGAACTCCCAGCAATGACTTTGATGTGACTTGAACACACAACCTTCTGATCTGGAGTCAGACGCGCTACCGTTCCGCCACAAGGTCTTATTAAGATATTTTATTGAAGAAGGCTCATAACGATCCAGAAAAAAATCTGAATCTATTGGATCAGTATCATGTTGTCCTGTATAAAAAATATTAAAAGTCACTTCCCTGACCAGGAATCGAACCCGGACCGTGGCGGTGAGAGAGCTGAATCCTGACCACTAGAACATCAGGGACACACTACCTCATTGTTTTTTGGCCATTTTTTTGTCTTTTTTAAATGCTATCACTTTTAATCATATTGATTTGGACACACAACCTTCTGATCTGGAATCAGATGCACTACCGTTGCACCACAAGGTCTTATATGATGATTTCTGGAAGAAGGCTCATAACGATCCAGAAAAAATCAGAATCTAGTGGATCAATAACTTCTTGTCGTGTATCAAAAATATTAAAGGGAACTTCCTTGACCGGGAATCCAACCAGGGCAATGGTGGTGAAAGCACCGAATCCTAACCACTAGACCATCAGGGACACACAATCATGAATATTTTTTCGGCCATCATTTTTTTTTGCCATTTTTAAATGCTAACACTTTTATTCATATTTCCTGCCAATTTCCAGTATTGTCTTTTTGATTATCTAGAAGAGCAAAACTCAAATTATATTACTTTTAGAAAACTCTATAGTATTAAAGTTTTCTGCACTCCCAGCATTGACCTTGATGTGACTTGAACACACAACCTTCTGATCTGGAGTCAGACGCGCTACCGTTACGCAACGAGGTCTTATTATGATATTTTATTGAAGAAGGCTCATAACGATCCAGAAAAAAATCAGAATCTATTGGATCAGTATCATGTTGTCCTGTTTAAAAAATATTAGAAGTCAGTTCCCTGACCGGGAATAGAACCCAGGCCGCGGCGGTGAGAGCGCCGAATCCTGACCACTAGACCATCAGGGACACACAACCTCATTGTTTTTTGGCCATTTTTTTGTCATTTTTAAATGCTATCACTTTTAATCATATTGATTTGGAAACACAACCTTCTGATCTGGAATCAGATGCACTACCGTTGCACCACAAGGTCTTTAACAAGGATTTCTGGAAGAAGGCTTATAACGATCCAGAAACAAATCTAAATCTAGTGGATCAGTATCATGTTGTCCTGTATAAAAAATATTAAAAGTCACTTCCCTGACCGGGAATCATACCCGGGCCGCGGCAATGAGAGCGCCGAATCCTGACCACTAGACCATCAGGGACAACCAACCTCATTGTTTTTGCTATCACTATATAAATGCTATCACTTCTAATCATATTGATTTGGACACCCAACCTTCTGATCTGGAATCAGATGCACTACCGTTGCACCACAAGGTCTTATATGAGGATTTCTGGAAGAAGGCTCATAACGATCCAGAAAAAATCAGAATCTAGTGGATCAGTAACTTCTTGTCGTGTATGAAAAAAATATTAACGGGAACTTCCCTGACCGGGAATCGAACCCGGGCCACGGTGGTGAAAGCGCCGAATCCTGACCACTAGACCATCAGGGACACACAATCATCAATATTTTTTTGGCCATCATTTTTTTTTGCCATTTTTAAATGCTATCACTTTTAATCATATTTCCAGCGAATTTTCAGTAATGTCTTTTTAAATATCTAGAAGAGCAAAACTCAAATTATATTACTTTTAGAAAACTCTATAGTATTAAAGTTTTCTGCACTCCCAGCATTGACCTTGATGTGACTTGAACACACAACCTTCTGATCTGGAGTCAGACGCGCTACCGTTGCGCCACAAGGTCTTATTATGATATTTTATTGAAGAAGGCTCATAACAATTCAGAAACAAATCTGAATCTATTGGATCAGTATCATGTTGTCCTGTATAAAAAATATTAAAAGTCACTTCCCTGACCGGGAATCAAACCCGGGCCACGGCGGTGAGTACGCCGAATCCTGACCACTAGACCATCAGGGACACACGACCTCATTGTTTTTTGGCCATTTTTTTAGTCATTTTTAAATGCTATCACTTTTAATCATATTGATTTGGACACACAACCTTCTGATCTGGAATCAGATGCGCTACCGTTGCACCACAAGGTCTTATATGTGGATTTCTGGAAGAAGGCTCATAATGATCCAGAAAAAAAAATCAGAATCTAGTGGATCAGTAACTTCTTGTCGTGTTACAAAAATATTAAAGGGAACTTCCTTGACCGAGAATCCAACTAGGGCAATGGCGGTGAAAGCGCCGAATCCTAACCACTAGACCATCAGGGACACACAATCATGAATATTTTTTCGGCCATCGTTTTTTTTTGCCATTTTTAAATGCTAACACTTTTATTCATATTTCCTGCCAATTTCCAGTAATGTCTTTTTAAATATCTAGAAGAGCAAAACTCAAATCATATTACTTTTAGAAAACTTTTTAATATTAAAGTTTTCTGAACTCCCAGCATTGACCTTGATGTGACTAAAAGTTTTCTGAACTCCCAGCAATGACCTTGATGTGACTTGAACACACAACCTTCTGATCTGGAGTCAGACGCACTACCGTTCCGCCACAAGGTCTTATTAAGATATTTTATTGAAGAAGGCTCATAACGATCCAGAAAAAAATCAGAATCTATTGGATCAGTATCATGTTGTCCTGTATAAAAAATATTAAAAGTCACTTCCCTGACCGGGAATCGAACCCGGCACGCGGCGGTGAGAGTGCTGAATCCTGACCATTAGACCATCAGGGACACATAACCTCATTGTTTTTTGGCCATTTTTTGTCATTTTTAAATGCTATCACTTTTAATCATATTGATTTGGAAACACAACCTTCTGATCTGGAATCAGATGCACTACCCTTGCACCACAAGGTGTTATATGAGGATTTCTGGAAGAAGGCTCATAACGATCCAGAAAAAAATCAGAATCTAGTGGATCAATAACTTCTTGTCGTGTATGAAAAAAATATTAACGGGGACTTCCCTGACCGGGAATCGAACCCGGGCCACGGCGGTGAAAGCGCCAAATCCTGACCACTAGACCATCAGGGACACACAATCATCATTATTTTTTGGCCATCATTTTTTTTTGCCATTTTTAAATGCTATCACTTTTAATCATATTTCCTGCCAATTTCCAGTAATGTCTTTTTAAATATCTAGAAGAGCAAAACTCAAATCATATTACTTTTAGAAAACTTTTTAATATTAAAGTTTTCTGAACTCCCAGCATTGACCTTGATGTGACTAAAAGTTTTCTGAACTCCCAGCAATGACCTTGATGTGACTTGAACACACAACCTACTGATCTGGAGTCAGACGCACTACCGTTGCTCCACAAGGTCTTATTATGATATTTTATTGAAGAAGGCTCATAACGATCCAGAAAAAAATCAGAATCTATTGGATCAGTATCATGTTGTCCTGTATAAAAAATATTAAAAGTCACTTCCCTGACCGGAAATCGAACCCAGGCCGCGGCGGTGAGAGCGCCGAATCCTGACCACTAGACCATCAGAGACACACGACCTCATTGTTTTTTGGCCATTTTTTAGTCATTTTTAAATGCTATCACTTTTAATCATATTGATTTGGACACACAACCTTCTGATCTGGAATCAGATGCACTACCGTTGCACCACAAGGTCTTATATGATGATTTCTGGAAGAAGGCTCATAACGATCCAGAAAAAATCAGAATCTAGTGGATCAATAACTTCTTGTCGTTTTAAAAAAAATATTAACGGGGACTTCCTCGACCGGGAATCGAACCCGGGCCACGGCGGTGAAAGCGCAGAATCCTGACCACTAGACCATCAGGGACACAAAATCATCAATATTTTTTTGGCCATCATTTTTTTTGCCATTTTTAAATGCTATCACTTTTATTCATATTTCCTGCCAATTTCCAGTAATGTCTTTTTAAATATCTAGAAGAGCAAAACTCAAATCATATTACTTTTAGAAAACTTTTTAATATTAAAGTTTTCTGAACTCCCAGCATTGACCTTGATGTGACTAAAAGTTTTCTGAACTCCCAGCAATGACCTTGATGTGACTTGAACACACAACCTTCTGATCTGGAGTCAGACGCACTACCGTTGCGCCACAAGGTCTTATTATGATATTTAATTGAAGAAGGCTCATAACGATCCAGAAAAAAATCTGAATCTATTGGATCAGTATCATGTTGTCCTGTATAAAAAATATTAAAAGTCACTTCCCTGACCGGGAATCGAAACCGGGCCGCGGCGATGAGAGCACCGAATCCTGACCACTAGACCATCAAGGACACACAACCTCAATGTATTTTGGCCATTTTTTGTCATTTTTAAATGCTATCACTTTTAATCATATTGATTTGGACACACAACCTTCTGATCTGGAATCAGATGCGCTACCGTTGCACCACAAGGTCTTATATGTGGATTTCTGGAAGAAGGCTCATAATGATCCAGAAAAAAAATCAGAATCTAGTGGATCAGTAACTTCTTGTTGTGTAACAAAAATATTAAAGGGAACTTCCTTGACCGGGAATCCAACCAGGGCAATGGCGGTGAAAGCGCCGAATCCTAACCACTAGACCATCAGGGACACACAATCATGAATATTTTTTTTGGCCATCATTTTTTTTGCCATTTTTAAATGCTAACACTTTTATTCATATTTCCTGCCAATTTCCAGTAATGTCTTTTTAAATATCTAGAAGAGCGAAACTCAAATTATATTACTTTTAGAAAACTCTATAGTATTAAAGTTTTCTGCACTCCCAGCATTGACCTTGATGTGACTTGAACACACAACCTTCTGATCTGGAGTCAGACGCGCTACCGTTGCGCCACAAGGTCTTATTATGATATTTTATTGAAGAAGGCTCATAACGATCCAGAAAAAAATCAGAATCTATTGGATCAGTATCATGTTGTCCTGTATAAAAAATATTAAAAGTCACTTCCCTGACCGGGAATCGAACCCGGGCCGTGGCGGTGAGAGCGCCGAATCCTGACCACTAGACCATCAGGGACACACAACCTCATTGTATTTTGGCCATTTTTTGTCATTTTTAAATGCTATCACTTTTAATCATATTGATTTGGAAACACAACCTTCTGATCTGGAATCAGATGCACTACCGTTGCACCACAAGTTCTTATATGAGGATTTCTGGAAGAAGGCTCATAACGATCCAGAAAAAAATCAGAATCTAGTGGATCAATAACTTCTTGTCGTGTATCAAAAATATTAAAGGGGACTTCCCTGACCGGGAATCGAACCCAGGCTACGGCGGTGAAAGCACCAAATCCTGACCACTAGACCATCAGGGACACACAATCATCATTATTTTTTGGCCATCATTTTTTTTTGCCATTTTTAAATGCTATCACTTTTAATCATATTTCCTGTCACATTCCAGTAATGTCTTTTGATTATCTAGAAGAGCAAAACTCAAATTATATTACTTTTAGAAAACTCTATAGTATTAAAGTTTTCTGCACTCCCAGCATTGACCTTGATGTGACTAAAAGTTTTCTGAACTCCCAGCAATGACCTTGATGTGACTTGAACACACAACCTTCTGATCTGGAGTCAGACGCACTACCGTTCCGCCACAAGGTCTTATTAAGATATTTTATTGAAGAAGGCTCATAACGATCCAGAAAAAAATCTGAATCTATTGGATCAGTATCATGTTGTACTGTATAAAAAATATTAAAAGTCACTTCCCTGACCGGGAATCGAACCCGGGCCGCGGCGGTGAGAGCGCCGAATCCTGACCACTAGACCATCAGGGACACACAACCTCATTGTTTTTTGGCCATTTTTTTGTCATTTTTAAATGCTATCACTTTTAATCATATTGATTTGGACACACAACCTTCTGATCTGGAATCAGATGTGCTACCGTTGCACCACAAGGTCTTATATGTGGATTTCTGGAAGAAGGCTCATAATGATCCAGAAAAAAAAATCAGAATCTAGTGGATCAGTAACTTCTTGTCGTGTAACAAAAATATTAAAGGGAACTTCCTTGACCGGGAATCCAACCAGGGCCATGGCGGTGAAAGTGCCGAATCCTAACCACTAGGCCATCAGGGACACACAATCATGAATATTTTTTCGGCCATCATTTTTTTTGCCATTTTTAAATGCTAACACTTTTATTCATATTTCCTGCCAATTTCAGTAATGTCTTTTAAATATCTAGAAGAGCAAAACTCAAAATATTACTTTTAGAAAATTTTTAATATTAAAGTTTTCTGAACTCCCAGCAATTAAACCTTGATGAGACTTGAACACACAACCTTCTGATCTGGAGTCAGACGCGCTACCGTTGCGCCACAAGGTCTTATATGATATTTTATTGAAGAAGGCTCATAACGACCCAGAAAAAAATCAGAATCTATTGGATCAGTATCATGTTGTCCTGTATAAAAAATATTAAAAGTCACTTCCTGACCGGGAATCGAACCCGGGCCCGGCGGTGAGAGCGCCGAATCCTGACCACTAGACCATCAGGGACACACAACCTCATTGTTTTTTGGCCATTTTTTTGTCATTTTTAAATGCTATCACTTTTAATCATATTGATTTGGAAACACAACCTTCTGATCTGGAATCAGATGCACTACCGTTGCACCACAAGGTCTTATATGAGGATTTCTGGAAGAAGGCTCAAAACGATCCAGAAAAAATCAGAATCTAGTGGATCAATAACTTCTTGTCGTGTATCAAAAATATTAAAGGGGACTTCCCTGACCGGGAATCGAACCCGGGCCACGGCGGTGAAAGCGCCAAATCCTGACCATTAGACCATCAGGGACACACAATCATCAATATTTTTTTGGCCATCATTTTTTTTGCCATTTTTAAATGCTATCACTTTTAATCATATTTCCTGCCAATTTCCAGTAATGTCTTTTTGATTATCTAGAAGAGCAAAACTCAAATTATATTACTTTTAGAAAACTCTATAGTATTAAAGTTTTCTGCCAGCATTGACCTTGATGTGACTTGAACACACAACCTTCTGATCTGGAGTCAGATGCGCAACCGTTGCGCCACAAGGTCTTATTATTATATTTTATTGAAGAAGGCTCATAACGATCCAGAAAAAAATCTGAATCTATTGGATCAGTATCATGTTGTCCTGTATAAAAAATATTAAAAGTCACTTCCCTGACCGGGAATCGAACCCGGGCCGCGGCGGTGAGAGCGCCGAATCCTGACCACTAGACCATCAGGGACACACAACCTCATTGTTTTTTGGCCATTTTTTGTCATTTTTAAATGCTATCACTTTTAATCATATTGATTTGGACACACAACCTTCTGATCTGGAATCAGATGCGCTACCGTTGCACCACAAGGTCTTATATGTGGATTTCTGGAAGAAGGCTCATAATGATCCAGAAAAAAAAATCAGAATCTAGTGGATCAGTAACTTCTTGTCGTGTAACAAAAATATTAAAGGGAACTTCCTTGACCGGGAATCCAACCAGGGCAATGGCGGTGAAAGCGCCGAATCCTAACCACTAGACCATCAGGGACACACAATCATGAATATTTTTTCGGCCATAATTTTTTTTTTGCCATTTTTAAAATGCTAACACTTTTATTCATATTTCCTGCCAATTTCCAGTAATGTCTTTTTAAATATCTAGAAGAGCAAAACTCAAATCATATTACTTTTAGAAAACCTTTTAATATTAAAGTTTTCTGAACTCCCAGCATTGACCTTGATGTGACTAAAAGTTTTCTGAACTCCCAGCAATGACCTTGATGTGACTTGAACACACAACCTTCTGATCTGGAGTCAGACGCGCTACCGTTGCGCCACAAGGTCTTATTATGATATTTTATTGAAGAAGGCTCATAACGATCCAGAAAAAAATCAGAATCTATTGGATCAGTATCATGTTGTCCTGTATAAAAAATATTAAAAGTCACTTCCCTGACCGGGAATCGAACCTGGGCAGCGGCGGTGAGAGCGCCGAATCCTGACCACTAGACCATCAGGGACACACAACCTCATTGTTTTTTGGCCATTTTTTTGTCATTATTAAATGCTATCACTTTTAATCATATTGATTTGGAAACACAACCTTCTGATCTGGAATCAGATGCACTACCGTTGCACCACAAGGTCTTATATGAGGATTTCTGGAAGAAGGCTCATAACGATCCAGAAAAAATCAGAATCTAGTGGATCAATAACTTCTTGTCGTGTATCAAAAATATTAAAGGGGACTTCCCTGACCGGGAATCGAACCCGGGCCACGGCGGTGAAAGCGCCAAATCCTGACCATTAGACCATCAGGGACACACAATCATCAATATTTTTTTGGCCATCATTTTTTTTTTGCCATTTTTAAATGCTATCACTTTTAATCATATTTCCTGCCAATTTCCAGTAATGTCTTTTTGATTATCTAGAAGAGCAAAACTCAAATTATATTACTTTTAGAAAACTCTATAGTATTAAAGTTTTCTGCACTCCCAGCATTGACCTTGATGTGACTTGAACACACAACCTTCTGATCTGGAGTCAGACGCGCAACCGTTGCGCCACAAGGTCTTATTATGATATTTTATTGAAGAAGGCTCATAACGATTCAGAAACAAATCTGAATCTATTGGATCAGTATCATGTTGTCCTGTATAAAAAATATTAAAAGTCACTTCCCTGACCGGGAATCGAACCCGGGCCGCGGCGGTGAGAGCGCCGAATCCTGACCACTAGACCATCAGGGACACACGACCTCATTGTTTTTTGGCCATTTTTTAGTCATTTTTAAATGCTATCACTTTTAATCATATTGATTTGGACACACAACCTTCTGATCTGGAATCAGATGCGCTACCGTTGCACCACAAGGTCTTATATGTGGATTTCTGGAAGAAGGCTCATAATGATCCAGAAAAAAAATCAGAATCTAGTGGATCAGTAACTTCTTGTCGTGTAACAAAAATATTAAAGGGAACTTCCTTGACCGGGAATCCAACCAGGGCAATGGCGGTGAAAGCACCGAATCCTAACCACTAGACCATCAGGGACACACAATCATGAATATTTTTTCGGCCATCATTTTTTTTGCCATTTTTAAATGCTAACACTTTTATTCATATTTCCTGCCAATTTCCAGTAATGTCTTTTTAAATATCTAGAAGAGCAAAACTCAAATCATATTACTTTTAGAAAACTTTTTAATATTAAAGTTTTCTGAACTCCCAGCATTGACCTTGATGTGACTAAAAGTTTTCTGAACTCCCAGCAATGACCTTGATGTGACTTGAACACACAACCTTCTGATCTGGAGTCAGACGCGCTACCGTTGCGCCACAAGGTCTTATTATGATATTTTATTGAAGAAGGCTCATAACGATCCAGAAAAAAATCAGAATCTATTGGATCAGTATCATGTTGTCCTGTATAAAAAATATTAAAAGTCACTTCCCTGACCGGGAATCGAACCCGGGCCGCGGCGGTGAGAGCGCCGAATCCTGACCACTAGACCATCAGGGACACACAACCTCATTGTTTTTTGGCCATTTTTTGTCATTTTTAAATGCTATCACTTTTAATCATATTGATTTGGAAACACAACCTTCTGATCAGGAATCAGATGCACTACCGTTGCACCACAAGGTCTTATATGAGGATTTCTGGAAGAAGGCTCATAACGATCCAGAAAAAATCAGAATCTAGTGGATCAGTAACTTCTTGTCGTGTAACAAAAATATTAAAGGGAACTTCCTTGACCGGGAATCCAACCAGGGCCAATGGCGGTGAAAGCGCCGAATCCTGACCACTAGACCATCAGGGACACACAATCATGAATATTTTTTCGGCCATCATTTTTTTTTGCCATTTTTAAATGCTATCACTTTTAATCATATTTCCTGCCAATTTCCAGTAATGTCTTTTTGATTATCTAGAAGAGCAAAACTCAAATTATATTACTTTTAGAAAACTCTATAATATTAAAGTTTTCTGCACTCCCAGCATTGACCTTGATGTGACTTGAACACACAACCTTCTGATCTGGAGTCAGACGCGCAACCGTTGCGCCACAAGGTCTTATTATGATATTTTATTGAAGAAGGCTCATAACGATTCAGAAACAAATCTGAATCTATTGGATCAGTATCATGTTGTCCTGTATAAAAAATATTAAAAGTCACTTCCCTGACCGGGAATCGAACCCGGGCCGCGGCGGTGAGAGCGCCGAATCCTGACCACTAGACCATCAGGGACACACGACCTCATTGTTTTTTGGCCATTTTTTTGTCATTTTTAAATGCTATCACTTTTAATCATATTGATTTGGAAACACAACCTTCTGATCTGGAATCAGATGCACTACCGTTGCACCACAAGGTCTTATATGAGGATTTCTGGAAGAAGGCTCATAACGATCCAGAAAAAATCAGAATCTAGTGGATCAATAACTTCTTGTCGTGTATCAAAAATATTAAAGGGGACTTCCCTGACCGGGAATCGAACCCAGGGCCACGGCGGTGAAAGCGCCAAATCCTGACCACTAGACCATCAGGGACACACAATCATCAATATTTTTTGGCCATCATTTTTTTTTGCCATTTTTAAATGCTATCACTTTTAATCATATTTCCTGCCAATTTCCAGTAATGTCTTTTTAAATATCTAGAAGAGCAAAACTCAAATTATATTACTTTTAGAAAACTCTATAGTATTAAAGTTTTCTGCACTCCCAGCATTGACCTTGATGTGACTAAAAGTTTTCTGAACTCCCAGCAATGACCTTGATGTGACTTGAACACACAACCTTCTGATCTGGAGTCAGACGCGCTACCGTTGCGCCACAAGGTCTTATTATGATATTTTATTGAAGAAGGCTCATAACGATCCAGAAACAAATCTGAATCTATTGGATCAGTATCATGTTGTCCTGTATAAAAAATATTAAAAGTCACTTCCCTGACCGGGAATCGAACCCGGGCCGCGGCGGTGAGAGCACCGAATCCTGACCACTAGACCATCAGGGACACACAACCTCATTGTTTTTGGCCATTTTTTTGTCATTTTTAAATGCTATCACTTTTAATCATATTGATTTGGACACACAACCTTCTGATCTGGAATCAGATGCGCTACCGTTGCACCACAAGGTCTTATATGTGGATTTCTGGAAGAAGGCTCATAATGATCCAGAAAAAAAATCAGAATCTAGTGGATCAGTAACTTCTTGTCGTGTAACAAAAATATTAAAGGGAACTTCCTTGACCGGGAATCCAACCAGGGCCATGGCGGTGAAAGCGCCGAATCCTAACCACTAGACCATCAGGGACACACAATCATGAATATTTTTTCGGCCATCATTTTTTTTTGCCATTTTTAAATGCTAACACTTTTATTCATATTTCCTGCCAATTTCCAGTAATGTCTTTTTAAATATCTAGAAGAGCAAAACTCAAATCATATTACTTTTAGAAAACTTTTTAATATTAAAGTTTTCTGAACTCCCAGCATTGACCTTGATGTGACTAAAAGCTTTCTGAACTCCCAGCAATGACCTTGATGTGACTTGAACACACAACCTTCTGATCTGGAGTCAGACGCGCTACCGTTCCGCCACAAGGTCTTATTATGATATTTTATTGAAGAAGGCTCATAACGATCCAGAAAAAAATCTGAATCTATTGGATCAGTATCATGTTGTCCTGTATAAAAAATATTAAAAGTCACTTCCCTGACCGGGAATCGAACCCGGGCCGCGGCGGTGAGAGCGCCGAATCCTGACCACTAGACCATCAGGGACACACAACCTCATTGTTTTTTGGCCATTTTTTTGTCATTTTTAAATGCTATCACTTTTAATCATATTGATTTGGAAACACAACCTTCTGATCTGGAATCAGATGCACTACCGTTGCACCACAAGGTCTTATATGAGGATTTCTGGAAGAAGGCTCATAACGATCCAGAAAAAAATCAGAATCTAGTGGATCAATAACTTCTTGTCGTGTATCAAAAATATTAAAGGGAACTTCCCTGACCGGGAATCGAACCCGGGCCACGGCAGTGAAAGCGCCGAATCCTAACCACTAGACCATCAGGGACACACAAATCATGAATATTTTTTCGGCCATCGTTTTTTTTGCCATTTTTAAATGCTATCACTTTTAATCATATTTCCTGCCAATTTTCAGTAATGTCTTTTTAAATATCTAGAAGAGCAAAACTCAAATTATATTACTTTTGGAAAACTAGTATTAAAGTTTTCTGCACTCCCAGCATTGACCTTGATGTGACTTGAACACACAACCTTCTGATCTGGAGTCAGATGCGCAACCGTTGCGCCACAAGGTCTTATATGAGGATTTCTGGAAGAAGGCTCATAACGATCCAGAAAAAATCAGAATCTAGTGGATCAATAACTTCTTGTCGTGTATCAAAAATATTAAAAGGGGACTTCCCTGACCGGGAATCGAACCCGGGCCACGGCGGTGAAAGCGCCAAATCCTGACCACTAGACCATCAGGGACACACAATCATCAATATTTTTTTGGCCATCAATTTTTTTTGCCATTTTTAAATGCTATCACTTTTAATCATATTTCCTGCCAATTTCCAGTAATGTCTTTTTGATTATCTAGAAGAGCAAAACTCAAATTATATTACTTTTAGAAAACTCTATAGTATTAAAGTTTTCTGCACTCCCAGCATTGACCTTGATGTGACTTGAACACACAACCTTCTGATCTGGAGTCAGATGCGCAACCGTTGCGCCACAAGGTCTTATTATGATATTTTATTGAAGAAGGCTCATAACAATTCAGAAACAAATCTGAATCTATTGGATCAGTATCATGTTGTCCTGTATAAAAAATATTAAAAGTCACTTCCCTGACCGAGAATCGAACCCGGGCCGTGGCGGTGAGAGCGCCAAATCCTGACCACTAGACCATCAGGGACACACGACCTCATTGTTTTTTGGCCATTTTTTAGTCATTTTTAAATGCTATCACTTTTAATCATATTGATTTGGACACACAACCTTCTGATCTGGAATCAGATGTGCTACCGTTGCACCACAAGGTCTTATATGTGGATTTCTGGAAGAAGGCTCATAATGATCCAGAAAAAAAAATCAGAATCTAGTGGATCAGTAACTTCTTGTCGTGTAACAAAAATATTAAAGGGAACTTCCTTGACCGGGAATCCAACCAGGGCCATGGCGGTGAAAGCGCCGAATCCTAACCACTAGACCATCAGGGACACACAATCATGAATATTTTTTCGGCCATCGTTTTTTTTTGCCATTTTTAAATGCTAACACTTTTATTCATATTTCCTGCCAATTTCCAGTAATGTCTTTTTAAATATCTAGAAGAGCAAAACTCAAATCATATTACTTTTAGAAAACTTTTTAATATTAAAGTTTTCTGAACTCCCAGCATTGACCTTGATGTGACTAAAAGTTTTCTGAACTCCCAGCAATGACCTTGATGTGACTTGAACACACAACCTTCTGATCTGGAGTCAGACGCGCTACCGTTGCGCCACAAGGTCTTATTATGATATTTTATTGAAGAAGGCTCATAACGATCCAGAAAAAAATCAGAATCTATTGGATCAGTATCATGTTGTCCTGTATAAAAAATATTAAAAGTCACTTCCCTGACCGGGAATCGAACCCGGGCCGCGGCGGTGAGAGCGCCGAATCCTGACCACTAGACCATCAGGGACACACGACCTCATTGTTTTTTGGCCATTTTTTTTGTCATTTTTAAATGCTATCACTTTTAATCATATTGATTTGGAAACACAACCTTCTGATCTGGAATCAGATGCACTACCGTTGCACCACAAGGTCTTATATGAGGATTTCTGGAAGAAGGCTCATAACGATCCAGAAAAAAAATCAGAATCTAGTGGATCATAACTTCTTGTCGTGTATCAAAAATTAAAGCGGACTTCCCTGACCGGGAATCGAACCCGGGACACGTCGGTGAAAGCGCCAAATCCTGCCCACTAGACCATCAGGGACACACAATCATCAATATTTTTTTGGCCATTATTTTTTTTTTTGCCATTTTAAAATGCTATCACTTTTAATCATATTTCCTGCCAATTTCCAGTAATGTCTTTTTGATTATCTAGAAGAGCAAAACTCAAATTATATTACTTTTAGAAAACAATATAGTATTAAAGTTTTCTGCACTCCCAGCATTGATCTTGATGTGACTAAAAGTTTTCTGAACTCCCAGCAATGACCTTGATGTGACTAGAACACACAACCTTCTGATCTGGAGTCAGACGCGCTACCGTTGCGCCACAAGGTCTTATTATGATAATTTATTGAAGAAGGCTCATAACGATCCAGAAAAAAATCTGAATCTATTGGATCAGTATCATGTTGTCCTGTATAAAAAATATTAAAAGTCACTTCCCTGACCGGGAATCGAACCCGGGCCGCGGCGGTGAGAGCGCCGAATCCTGACCACTAGACCATCAGGGACACACAATCATCAATATTTTTTTGGCCATCAATTTTTTTTGCCATTTTTAAATGCTATCACTTTTAATCATATTTCCTGCCAATTTCCATTAATGTCTTTTTGATTATCTAGAAGAGCAAAACTCAAATTGTATTACTTTTAGAAAACTCTATAGTATTAAAAGTTTTCTGCACTCCCAGCATTGACCTTGATGTGACTTGAACACACAACCTTCTGATCTGGAGTCAGACGCGCAACCGTTGCGCCACAAGGTCTTATTATGATATTTTATTGAAGAAGGCTCATAGCGATTCAGAAACAAATCTGAATCTATTGGATCAGTATCATGTTGTCCTGTATAAAAAATATTAAAAGTCACTTCCCTGACCGGGAATCGAACCCGGGCCACGGCGGTGAAAGCGCCAAATCCTGACCACTAGACCATCAGGGACACACAACCTCATTGTTTTTTGGCCATTTTTTTTTGTCATTTTTAAATGCTATCACTTTTAATCATATTGATTTGGAAACACAACCTTCTGACCTGGAATCAGATGCACTACCGTTGCACCACAAGGTCTTATATGAGGATTTCTGGAAGAAGGCTCATAACGATACAGAAAAAAAAATCAGAATCTAGTGGATCAGTAACTTCTTGTCGTGTAACAAAAATATTAAAGGGAACTTCCTTGACCGGGAATCCAACCAGGGCCATGGCGGTGAAAGCGTCGAATACTAACCACTAGACCATCAGGGACACACAATCATGAATATTTTTTCGGCCATCGTTTTTTTTGCCATTTTTAAATGCTAACACTTTTATTCATATTTCCTGCCAATTTCCAGTAATGTCTTTTTAAATATCTAGAAGAGCAAAACTCAAATCATATTACTTTTAGAAAACTTTTTAATATTAAAGTTTTCTGAACTCCCAGCATTGACCTTGATGTGACTAAAAGTTTTCTGAACTCCCAGCAATGACCTTGATGTGACTTGAACACACAACCTTCTGAACTGGAGTCAGACGCGCTACCGTTGCGCCACAAGGTCTTATTATAATATTTTATTGAAGAAGGCTCATAACGATCCAGAAAAAATCTGAATCTATTGGATCAGTATCATAATGTCCTGTATAAAAAATATTAAAAGTCACTTCCCTGACCGGGAATCGAACCCGGGCCGCGGCGGTGAAAGCGCCAAATCCTGACCACTAGACCATCAGGGACACACAATCATCAATTTTTTTTGGCCATCATTTTTTTTTGCCATTTTTAAATGCTATCACTTTTAATCATATTTCCTGCCAATTTCCAATAATGTCTTTTTGATTATCTAGAAGAGCAAAACTCAAATTATATTACTTTTAGAAAACTCTATAGTATTAAAGTTTTCTGCACTCCCAGCATTGACCTTGATTTGACTTGAACACACAACCTTCTGATTTGGAGTCAGACGCGCAACCGTTGCGCCACAAGGTCTTATTATGATATTTTATTGAAGAAGGCTCATAACGATCCAGAAAAAAATCTGAATCTATTGGATCAGTATCGTGTTGTCCTGTATAAAAAATATTAAAAGTCACTTCCCTGACCGGGAATCGAACCCGGGCAGCGGCGGTGAAAGCGCCGAATCCTGACCACTAGACCATCAGGGACACACGACCTCATTGTTTTTTGGCCATTTTTTGTCATTTTTAAATGCTATCACTTTTAATCATATTGATTTGGAAACACAACCTTCTGATCTGGAATCAGATGCACTACCGTTGCACCACAAGGTCTTATATGAGGATTTCTGGATGAAGGCTCATAACGATCCAGAAAAAATCAGAATCTAGTGGATCAATAACTTCTTGTCGTGTATGAAAAAAATATTAACGGGGACTTCCCTGACCGGGAATCAAACCTGGGCCACGGCGGTGAAAGCGCCGAATCCTGACCACTAGACCATCAGGGACACACAATCATCAATATTTTTTTGGCCATCATTTTTTTTTGCCATTTTTAAATGCTATCACTTTTAATCATATTTCCTGCCAATTTCCAATAATGTCTTTTTGATTATCTAGAAGAGCAAAACTCAAATTATATTACTTTTAGAAAACTCTATAATATTAAAGGTTTCTGCAATCCCAGCATTGACCTTGATGTGACTTGAACGCACAACCTTCTGATCTGGAGTCAGATGCGCAACCGTTGCGCCACAAGGTCTTATTATGATATTTTATTGAAGAAGGCTCATAGCGATTCAGAAACAAATCTGAATCTATTGGATCAGTATCATGTTGTCCTGTATAAAAAATATTAAAAGTCACTTCCCTGACCGGGAATCAAACCCGGGCCACGGCGGTGAGTACGCCGAATCCTGACCACTAGACCATCAGGGACACACGACCTCATTGTTTTTTGGCCATTTTTTTAGTCATTTTTAAATGCTATCACTTTTAATCATATTGATTTGGACACACAACCTTCTGATATGGAATCAGATGCGCTACCGTTGCACCACAAGGTCTTATATGTGGATTTCTGGAAGAAGGCTCATAATGATCCAGAAAAAAAAATCAGAATCTAGTGGATCAGTAACTTCTTGGCGTGTAACAAAAATATTAAAGTGATCTTCCCTGACCAGGAATCGAACCCGGGCCACAGCGGTGAAAGCGCCAAATCCTGACCACTAGACCATCAGGGACACACAATCATGAATATTTTTTCGGCCATCGTTTTTTTTTGCCATTTTTAAATGCTAACACTTTTATTCATATTTCCTGCCAATTTCCAGTAATGTCTTTTTAAATATCTAGAAGAGCAAAACTCAAATCATATTACTTTTAGAAAACTTTTTAATATTAAAGTTTTCTGAACTTCCAGCATTGACCTTGATGTGACTAAAAGTTTTCTGCACTCCCAGCATTGACCTTGATGTGACTTGAACACACAACCTTCTGATCTGGAGTCAGACGCGCTTCCGTTGCACCACAAGGTCTTATTATGATATTTATTGAAGAAGGCTCATAACGATCCAGAAAAAAATCAGAATCTATTGGATCAGTATCATGTTGTCCTGTTTAAAAAATATTAGAAGTCAGTTCCCTGACCATCAGGGACACACAAACATCAATATTTTTTTGGCCATCATTTTTTTTTTGCCATTTTTAAATGCTATCACTTTTAATCATATTTCCTGCCAATTTTCAGTAATGTCTTTTTAAATATCTAGAGGAGCAAAACTCAAATTATATTACTTTTAGAAAACTTTTTAGTATTAAAGTTTTCTGCACTCCCAGCATTGACCTTGATTTGACTTGAACACACAACCTTCTGATTTGGAGTCAGACGCCCAACCGTTGCGCCACAAGGTCTTATTGTGATATTTTATTGAAGAAGGCTCATAACGATCCAGAAAAAAATCAGAATCTATTGGATCAATATGATGTTGTCCTGTAAAAAAAATTTTAAAAGTCTCTTCCCTGACCGGGAAGCGAACCCGGGCCGCTGCGGTGAGAGCACCGAATCCTGACCACTAGACCATCAAGGACACACAACCTCATTGTATTTTGGCCATTTTTTGTCATTTTTAAATGCTATCACTTTTAATCATATTGATTTGGACACACAACCTTCTGATCTGGAATCAGATGCACTACCGTTGCACCACAAGGTCTTATATGAGGATTTCTGGAAGAAGTCTCATAACGATCCAGAAAAAATCAGAATCTAGTGGATCAATAACTTCTTGTCGTGTATGAAAAAAATATTAACGGGGACTTCCCTGACCGGGAATCGAACCTGGGCCACAGCGGTGAAAGCGCCGAATCCTGACCACTAGACCATCAGGGACACACAATCATCAATATTTTTTGGCCATCATTTTTTTTGCCATTTTTAAATGCTATCACTTTTAATCATATTTCCTGCCAATTTCCAATAATGTCTTTTTGATTATCTAGAAGAGCAAAACTCAAATTATATTACTTTTAGAAAACTCTATATTATTAAAGTTTTCTGCACTCCCAGCATTGACCTTGATGTGACTTGAACACACAACCTTCTGATCTGGAGTCAGACGCGCAACCGTTGCACCACAAGGTCTTATTATGATATTTTATTGAAGAAGGCTCATAGCGATTCAGAAACAAATCTGAATCTATTGGATCAGTATCATGTTGTCCTGTATAAAAAATATTAAAAGTCACTTTCCTTACCAGGAATTGAACCCGGGCCGTGGCGGTGAGAGCGCCGAATCCTGACCACTAGACCATCAGGGACACACAACCTCATTGTTTTTTGGCCATTTTTTAGTCATTTTTAAATGCTATCACTTTTAATCATATTGATTTGGACACACAACCTTCTGATATGGAATCAGATGTGCTACCGTTGCACCACAAGGTCTTATATGTGGATTTCTGGAAGAAGGCTCATAATGATCCAGAAAAAAAATCAGAATCTAGTGGATCAGTAACTTCTTGTCGCGTAACAAAAATATTAAAGGGAACTTCCTTGACCGGGAATCCAACCAGGGCAATGGCGGTGAAAGCGCCGAATCCTAACCACTAGACCATCAGGGACACACAATCATGAATATTTTTTTTGGCCATCATTTTTTTTGCCATTTTTAAATGCTAACACTTTTATTCATATTTCCTGCCAATTTCCAGTAATGTCTTTTTAAATATCTAGAAGAGCAAAACTCAAATCATATTACTTTTAGAAAACTTTTTAATATTAAAGTTTTCTGAACTTCCAGCATTGACCTTGATGTGACTAAAAGTTTTCTGAACTCCCAGCAATGACCTTGATGTGACTTGAACACATAACCTTCTAATGTGGAGTCAGACGCACTACCGTTGCGCCACAAGGTCTTATTATGATATTTTATTGAAGAAGGCTCATAACGATCCAGAAAAAAATCTGAATCTATTGGATCAGTATCATGTTGTCCTGTATAAAAAATATTAAAAGTCACTTCCCTGACTGGGAATCATACCCGGGCCGCGGCGGTGAGAGCGCCGAATCCTGACCACTAGACCATCAGGGACACAAAATCATCAATATTTTTTTGGCCATCATTTTTTTTGCCATTTTTAAATGCTATCACTTTTAATCATATTTCCTGCCAATTTCCAATAATGTCTTTTTGATTATCTAGAAGAGCAAAACTCAAATTATATTACTTTTAGAAAACTCTATAATATTAAACTTTTCTGCACTCCCAGCATTGACCTTGATGTGACTTGAACACACAACCTTCTGATCTGGAGTCAGACGCGCAACCGTTGCGCCACAAGGTCTTATTATGATATTTTATTGAAGAAGGCTCATAACGATTCAGAAACAAATCTGAATCTATTGGATCAGTATCATGTTGTCCTGTATAAAAAATATTAAAAGTCACTTCTCTGACCGGGAATCGAACCCGGGCCGCGGCGGTGAGAGTGCCGAATCCTGACCACTAGACCATCAGGGACACACGACCTCATTGTTTTTTGGCCATTTTTTAGTCATTTTTAAATGCTATCACTTTTAATCATATTGATTTGGACACACAACCTTCTCATCTGGAATCAGATGCGCTACCGTTGCACCACAAGGTCTTATATGTGGATTTCTGGAAGAAGGCTCATAATGATCCAGAAAAAAATCAGAATCTAGTGGATCAGTAACTTCTTGTCGTGTAACAAAAATATTAAAGGGAACTTCCTTGACTGGGAATCCAACCAGGGCAATGGTGGTGAAAGCACCGAATCCTAACCACTAGACCATCAGGGACACACAATCATGAATATTTTTTCGGCCATCATTTTTTTTTGCCATTTTTAAATGCTAACACTTTTATTCATATTTCCTGCCAATTTCCAGTAATGTCTTTTTAAATATCTAGAAGAGCAAAACTCAAATCATATTACTTTTAGAAAACTTTTTAATATTAAAGTTTTCTGAACTCCCAGCATTGACCTTGATGTGACTAAAAGTTTTCTGAACTCCCAGCAATGACCTTGATGTGACTTGAACACACAACCTTCTGATCTGGAGTCAGACACGCTACCGTTGCGCCACAAGGTCTTATTATGATATTTTATTGAAGAAGGCTCATAACGATCCAGAAAAAAATCTGCATCTATTGGATCAGTATCATGTTGTCCTGTATAAAAAATATTAAAAGTCACTTCCCTGACCGGGAATCGAACCCGGGCCGCGGCGGTGAGAGCGCCGAATCCTGACCACTAGACCATCAGGGACACACAATCATCAATATTTTTTTGGCCATCATTTTTTTTTGCCATTTTTAAATGCTATCACTTTTAATCATATTTCCTGCCAATTTCCAGTAATGTCTTTTTGATTATCTAGAAGAGCGAAACTCAAATTATATTACTTTTAGAAAACTCTATAGTATTAAAGTTTTCTGCACTCCCAGCATTGACCTTGATGTGACTTGAATACACTACTTTCTGATCTGGAGTCAGACGCGCAACCGTTGCGCCACAATGTCTTATTATGACATTTTATTGAAGAAGGCTCATAACGATCCAGAAAAAAAAATCAGAATCTAGTGGATCAGTAACTTCTTGTCGTGTAACAAAAATATTAAAGGGAACTTCCTTGACCGGGAATCCAACCAGGGCAATGGCGGTGAGAGCGCCGAATCCTGACCACTAGACCATCAGGGACACACAACCTCATTGTTTTTTGGCCATTTTTTTGTCATTTTTAAATGCTATCACTTTTAATCATATTGATTTGGACACACAACCTTCTGATCTGGAATCAGATGCACTACCTTTGCACCACAAGGTCTTTAACGAGGATTTCTGGAAGAAGGCTCATAACGATCCAGAAACAAATCTAAATCTAGTGGATCAGTATCATGTTGTCCTGTATAAAAAATATTAAAAGTCACTTCCCTGACCGGGAATCGAACCCGGGCCACGGCGGTGAAAGCACCGAATCCTAACCACTAGACCATCAGGGACACACAAGCATCAATATTTTTTTGGCCATCATTTTTTTTGCCATTTTTAAATGCTATCATTTTAATCATATTTCCTGCCAATTTTCAGTAATGTCTTTTTAAATATCTAGAAGAGCAAAACTCATATTATATTACTTTTAGAAAACTTTTTAGTATTAAAGTTTTCTGAACTCCCAGCAATGACCTTGATGTGACTTGAACACACAACCTTCTGATCTGGAGTCAGACGCGCTACCGTTATGCCACAAGGTCTTATTATGATATGTTATTGAAGAAGGCTCATAACGATCCAGAAAAAAATCAGAATCTATTGGATCAGTATCATGTTGTCCTGTTTAAAAAATATTAGAAGTCAGTTCCCTGACCGGGAATAGAACCCAGGCCGCGGCGGTGAGAGCGCCGAATCCTGACCACTAGACCATCAGGGACACACGACCTCATTGTTTTTTGGCCATTTTTTAGTCATTTTTAAATGCTATCACTTTTAATCATATTGATTTGGACACACAACCTTCTGATCTGGAATCAGATGTGCTACCGTTGCACCACAAGGTCTTATATGTGGATTTCTGGAAGAAGGCTCATAATGATCAAAAAAAAAAAATCAGAATCTAGTGGATCAGTAACTTCTTGTCGTGTAACAAAAATATTAAAGGGAACTTTCTTGACCGAGAATCCAACCAGGGCAATGGCGGTGAAAGCGCCGAATCCTAACCACTAGACCATCAGGGACACACAATCATGAATATTTTTTTCGGCCATTGTTTTTTTTTTGCCATTTTTAAATGCTATCACTTTTAATCATATTTCGTGACAATTTTCAATAATGTCTTTTTGATTATCTAGAAGAGCAAAACTCAAATCATATTAGTTTTAGAAAACTTTTTAATATTAAAGTTTTCTGAACTCCCCAATTTCCAGTAATGTCTTTTTAAATATCTAGAAGAGCAAAACTCAAATCATATTACTTTTAGAAAACTTTTTAATATTAAAGTTTTCTGAACTCCCAGCATTGACCTTGATGTGACTAAAAGTTTTCTGAACTCCCAGCAATGACCTTGATGTGACTTGAACTCACAACCTTCTGATCTGGAGTCAGACACGCTACCGTTGCGCCACAAGGTCTTATTATGATATTTTATTGAAGAAGGCTCATAACGATCCAGAAAAAAATCAGAATCTATTGGATCAGTATCATGTTGTCCTGTATAAAAAATATTAAAAGTCACTTCCCTGACCGGGAATCGAACCCGGGCCACGGCGGTGAAAGCACCGAATCCTAACCACTAGACCATCAGGGACACACAAACATAAATATTTTTTTGGCCATCATTTTTTTTGCCATTTTTAAATGCTATCACTTTTAATCATATTTCCTGCCAATTTTCAGTAATGTCTTTTTAAATATCTAGAAGAGCAAAACTCAAATTATATTACTTTTAGAAAACTTTTTAGTATTAAAGTTTTCTGAACTCCCAGCAATGACCTTGATGTGACTTGAACACACAACCTTCTGATCTGGAGTCAGACGCGCTACCGTTATGCCACAAGGTCTAATTATGATATTTTATTGAAGAAGGCTCATAACGATCCAGAAAAAAATCAGAATCTATTGGATCAGTATCATGTTGTCCTGTTTAAAAAATATTAAAAGTCAGTTCCCTGACCGGGAATCGAACCCTGGTCGCGGCGGTGAGAGCGCTGAATCCTGACCACTAGACCATCAGGGACACACAACCTCTTTGTTTTTTGGCCATTTTTGGCCATTTTTAAATGCTATCACTTTTAATCATATTTCCTGCCAATTTTCAGTAATGTCTTTTTAAATATCTAGAAGAGCAAAACTCAATTTATATTACTTTTTTAGAAAAATTTTTAGTATTAAGGTTTTATGAACTCCCAGCAATGACCTTGATGAGACTTGAACACACAACCTTCTGATCTAGAGTCAGACACGCTACCGTTGCGCCACAAGGTCTTATTATGATATTTTATTGAAGAAGGCTCATAACGATCCAGAAAAAAATCAGAATCTATTGGATCAGTATGATGTTGTCCTGTATAAAAAATATTAAAAGTCTCTTCCCTGACCGGGAATCGAACCCGGGCCGCGGTGGTGAGAGCACCGAATCCTGACCACTAGACCATCAAGGACACCCAACCTCATTGTATTTTGGCCATTTTTTGTCATTTTTAAATGCTATCACTTTTAATCATATTGATTTGGAAACACAACCTTCTGATCTGGAATCAGATGCACTACCCTTGCACCACAAGGTGTTATATGAGGATTTCTGGAAGAAGGCTCATAACGATCCAGAAAAAAATCAGAATCTAGTGGATCAGTAACTTCTTGTCGTGTAACAAAAATATTAAAGGGAACTTCCTTGACCGGGAATCCAACCAGGGCCATGGCGGTGAAAGCGCCGAATCCTAACCACTAGGCCATCAGGGACACACAATCATGAATATTTTTTCGGCCATCGTTTTTTTTTTGCCATTGTTAAATGCTAACACTTTTATTCATATTTCCTGCCAATTTCCAGTAATGTCTTTTTAAATATCTAGAAGAGCAAAACTCAAATCATATTACTTTTAGAAAACTTTTTAATATTAAAGTTTTCTGAACTCCCAGCATTGACCTTGATGTGACTTGAACACACAACCTTCTGATCTGGAGTCAGACGCGCTACCGTTGCGCCACAAGGTCTTATTATGATATTTTATTAAAGAAGGCTCATAACGATCCAGAAAAAAATCAGAATCTATTATATCAGTATCATGTTGTCCTGTTTAAAAAATATTAGAAGTCAGTTCCCTGACCGGGAATCGAACCCTGGCCGCGGCGGTGAGAGCGCTGAATCCTGACCAATAGACCATCAGGGACACACAACCTCATTGTTTTTTGGCCATTTTTTGCCATTTTTAAATGCTATTACTTTTAATCATATTTCCTGCCAATTTTCAGTAATGTCTTTTTAAATATCTAGAAGAGCAAAACTCAATTTATATTACTTTTAGAAAACTTTTTGGTATTAAAGTTTTCTGAACTCCCAGCATTGACCTTGATGTGACTTGAACACACAACCTTCTGATCTGGAGTCAGACGCGCTTCCGTTGCACCACAAGGTCTTACTATGATATTTTATTGAAGAAGGCTCATAACGATTCAGAAACAAATCTGAATCTATTGGATCAGTATCATGTTGTCCTGTATAAAAAATATTAAAAGTCACTTCCCTGACCGGGAATCGAACCCGGGCCGCGGCGGTGAGAGCGCCGAATCCTGACCACTAGACCATCAGGGACACATAACCTCATTGTTTTTTGGCCATTTTTTTTTGTCATTTTTAAATGCTATCACTTTTAATCATATTGATTTGGAAACACAACCTTCTGATCTGGAATCAGATGCACTACCCTTGCACCACAAGGTGTTATATGAGGATTTCTGGAAGAAGGCTCATAACGATCCAGAAAAAAATCAGAATCTAGTGGATCAGTAACTTCTTGTCGTGTAACAAAAATATTAAAGGGAACTTCCTTGACCGGGAATCGAACCCGGTCCACGGCAGTGAAAGCGCCGAATCCTGACCACTAGACCATCAGGGACACACAATCATCAATTTTTTTTTGGCCCTAATTTTTTTTTGCCATTTTTAAATGCTATCACTTTTAATCATATTTCCTGCCAATTTCCAATAATGTCTTTTTGATTATCTAGAAGAGCAAAACTCAAATTATATTACTTTTAGAAAACTCTATAATATTAAAGTTTTCTGCACTCCCAGCATTGACCTTGATGTGACTTGAACACACAACCTTCTGATCTGGAGTCAGACGCGCAACCGTTGCGCCACAAGGTCTTATTATGATATTTTATTGAAGAAGGCTCATAGCGATTCAGAAACAAATCTGAATCTATTGGATCAGTATCATGTTGTCCTGTATAAAAAATATTAAAAGTCACTTCCCTGACCGGGTATGGAACCCGGGCCGTGGCGGTGAGAGCGCCGAATCCTGACCACTAGACCATCAGGGACACACGACCTCATTGTTTTTTGGCCATTTTTTAGTCATTTTTAAATGCTATCACTTTTAATCATATTGATTTGGACACACAACCTTCTGATCTGGAATCAGATGCGCTACCGTTGCACCACAAGGTCTTATATGTGGATTTCTGGAAGAAGGCTCATAATGATCCAGAAAAAAAATCAGAATCTAGTGGATCAGTAACTTCTTGTCGTGTAACAAAAATATTAAAGGGAACTTCCTTGACCGGGAATCCAACCAGGGCAATGGCGGTGAAAGCGCCAAATCCTAACCACTAGACCATCAGGGACACACAATCATTGATATTTTTTCGGCCATCGTTTTTTTTGCCATTTTTAAATGCTAACACTTTTATTTTTATTTCCTGCCAATTTCCAGTAATGTCTTTTTAAATATCTAGAAGAGCAAAACTCAAATCATATTACTTTTAGAAAACTTTTTAATATTAAAGTTTTCTGAACTCCCAGCATTGACCTTGATGTGACTAAAAGTTTTCTGAACTCCCAGCAATGACCATGATGTGACTTGAACACAAAACCTTCTGATCTGGAGTCAGACGCGCTACCGTTGCGCCACAAGGTCTTATTATGATATTTTATTGAAGAAGGCTCATAATGATCCAGAAAAAAACTCAATCTATTGGATCAGTATAATGTTGTCCTGTATAAAAAATATTAAAAGTCACTTCCCTGACCGGGATTCGAACCCGGGCCGTGGCGGTGAGAGCACCGAATTCTGACCACTAGACCATCAGGGACACACAATCATCAATATTTTTTTGGCCATCATTTTTTTTTGCCATTTTTAAATGCTATCACTTTTAATCATATTTCCTGCCAATTTCCAATAATGTCTTTTTGATTATCTAGAAGAGCAAAACTCAAATTATATTACTTTTAGAAAACTTTTTAGTATTAAAGTTTTCTGAACTCCCAGCAATGACCTTGATGTGACTTGAACACACAACCTTCTGATCTGGAGTCAGACGCGCTACCGTTGCGCCACAAGGTCTTATTATGATATTTTATTGAAGAAGGCTCATAACGATTCAGAAACAAATCTGAATCTATTGGATCAGTATCATGTTGTCCTGTATACAAAATATTAAAAGTCACTTCCCTGATCAGGAATCGAACCCAGGCCGCGGCGGTGAGAGCACCGAATCCTGACAACTAGACCATCAGGGACACACGACCTCATTGTTTTTTGGCCATTTTTTAGTCATTTTTAAATGCTATCACTTTTAATCATATTGATTTGGACACACAACCTTCTCATCTGGAATCAGATGCGCTACCGTTGCACCACAAGGTCTTATATGTGGATTTCTGGAAGAAGGCTCATAATGATCCAGAAAAAAAAATCAGAATCTAGTGGATCAGTAACTTCTTGTCGTGTAACAAAAATATTAAAGGGAACTTCCTTGACCGGGAATCCAACCAAGGCAATGGCGGTGAAAGCGCCGAATCCTAACCACTAGACCATCAGAGACACACAATCATGAATATTTTTTCGGCCATCGTTTTTTTTTTTGCCATTTTTAAATGCTAACACTTTTATTCATATTTCCTGCCAATTTCCAGTAATGTCTTTTTAAATATCTAGAAGAGCAAAACCAAATCATATTACTTTTAGAAAACTTTTTAATATTAAAGTTTTCTGAACTCCCAGCATTGACCTTGATGTGACTAAAAGTTTTCTGAACTCCCAGCAATGACCTTGATGTGACTTGAACACACAACCTTCTGATCTGGAGTCAGACGCGCTACCGTTGCACCACAAGGTCTTATTATGATATTTTATTGAAGAAGGCTCATAACGATCCAGAAAAAATTCAGAATCTATTGGATCAGTATCATGTTGTCCTGTATAAAAAATATTAAAAGCCACTTCCCTGACCGGGAATCGAACCCAGGCCGCGGCGGTGAGAGCGCCGAATCCTGACCACTAGACCATCAGGGACACACAATCATCAATATTTTTTGGCCATCATTTTTTTTGCCATTTTTAAATGCTATCACTTTTAATCATATTTCCTGCCAATTTCCAATAATGTCTTTTTGATTATCTAGAAGAGCAAAACTCAAATTATATTACTTTTAGAAAACTCTATAATATTAAAGGTATCTGCAATCCCAGCATTGACCTTGATGTGACTTGAACACACAACCTTCTGATCTGGAGTCAGACGCGCAACCGTTGCGCCACAAGGTCTTATCATGATATTTTATTGAAGAAGGTCATAACGATTCAGAAACAAATCTGAATCTATTGGATCAGTATCATGTTGTCCTGTATAAAAAATATTAAAAGTCACTTCCCTGACCAGGAATCGAACCCGGGCAGCGGCGGTGAGAGCGCCGAATCCTGACCACTAGACCATCAGGGACACACGACCTCATTGTTTTTTGGCCATTTTTAGTCATTTTTAAATGCTATCACTTTTAATCATATTGATTTGGACACACAACCTTCTGATCTGGAATCAGATGCACTACCGTTGCACCACAAGGTCTTATATGAGGATTTCTGGAAGAAGGCTCATAACGATCCAGAAAAAAATCAGAATCTAGTGGATCAATAACTTCTTGTCGTGTAACAAAAATATTAAAGGGAACTTCCCTGACCGAGAATCGAACCCGGGCCACGGCAGTGAAAGCACAGAATCCTAACCACTAGACCATCAGGGACACACAATCATGAATATTTTTTCGGCCATCGTTTTTTTTGCCATTTTTAAATGCTATCACTTTTAATCATATTTCCTGCCAATTTCCAATAATGTCTTTTTGATTATCTAGAAGAGCAAAACTCAAATTATATTACTTTTAGAAAACTCTATAGTATTAAAGTTTTCTGCACTGCCAGCAATGACCTTGATGTGACTTGAACACACAACCTTCTGATCTGGAGTCAGACGCGCAACCGTTGCGCCACAATGTCTTATTATGATATTTTATTGAAGAAGGCTCATAACGATCCAGAAAAAAAAATCAGAATCTAGTGGATCAGTAACTTCTTGTCATGTAACAAAAATATTAAAGGGAACTTTCTTGACCGGGAATCCAACCAGGGCAATGGTGGTGAAAGCACCGAATCCTAACCACTAGACCATCAGGGACACACAATCATGAATATTTTTTCGGCCATCATTTTTTTTGCCATTTTTAAATGCTAACACTTTTATTCATATTTCCTGCCAATTTCCAGTAATGTCTTTTTAAATATCTAGAAGAGCAAAACTCAAATCATATTACTTTTAGAAAACTTTTTAATATTAAAGTTTTCTGAACTCCCAGCATTGACCTTGATGTGACTAAAAGTTTTCTGAACTCTCAGCAATGACCTTGATGTGACTTGAACACACAACCTTCTGATCTGGAGTCAGACGCGCTACCGTTGCGCCACAAGGTCTTATTATGATAATTTATTGAAGAAGGCTCATAACGATCCAGAAAAAAATCTGAATCTATTGGAACAGTATCATGTTGTCCTGTATAAAAAATATTAAAAGTCACTTCCCTGACCGGGAATCGAACCCGGGCCGTGGCGGTGAGAGCACCGAATCCTGACCACTAGACCATCAGGGACACACGACCTCATTGTTTTTTGGCCATTTTTTGTCATTTTTAAATGCTATCACTTTTAATCATATTGATTTGGACACACAACCTTCTGATCTGGAATCAGATGTGCTACTGTTGCACCACAAGGTCTTATATGTGGATTTCTGGAAGAAGGCTCATAACGATCCAGAAAAAATCAGAATCTAGTGGATCAATAACTTCTTGTCGTGTATCAAAAATATTAAAGGGGACTTCCCTGACCGGGAATCGAACCCGGGCCACGGTGGTGAAAGCGCCGAATCCTGACCGCTAGACCATCAGGGACACACAATCATCAATATTTTTTTGGCCATCATTTTTTTTTTGCCATTTTTAAATGCTATCACTTTTAATCATATTTTCTGCCAATTTCCAGTAATGTCTTTTTGATTATCTAGAAGAGCAAAACTCAAATTATATTACTTTTAGAAAACTCTATAGTATTAATGTTTTCTGCTCTCCCAGCATTGACCTTGATGTGACTTGAACACACAACCTTCTGATCTGGAGTCAGATGCGCAACCGTTGCGCCACAAGGTCTAATTATGATATTTTATTGAAGAAGGCTCATAACAATTCAGAAACAAATCTGAATCTATTGGATCAGTATCATGTTGTCCTGTATAAAAAATATTAAAAGTCACTTCCCTGACCGAGAATCGAACCCGGGCCGTGGCGGTGAGAGCGCCAAATCCTGACCACTAGACCATCAGGGACACACGACCTCATTGTTTTTTGGCCATTTTTTAGTCATTTTTAAATGCTATCACTTTTAATCATATTGATTTGGACACACAACCTTCTGATATGGAATCAGATGTGCTACCGTTGCACCACAAGGTCTTATATGTGGATTTCTGGAAGAAGGCTCATAATGATCCAGAAAAAAAAATCAGAATCTAGTGGATCAGTAACTTCTTGTCGTGTAACAAAAATATTAAAGGGAACTTCCTTGACTGGGAATCCAACCAGGGCCATGACGGTGAAAGCGCCGAATCCTAACCACTAGACCATCAGGGACACACAATCATGAATATTTTTTGGGCCATCGTTTTTTTTTGCCATTTTTAAATGCTAACACTTTTATTCATATTTCCTGCCAATTTCCAGTAATGTCGTTTTAAATATCTAGAAGAGCAAAACTCAAATCATATTACTTTTAGAAAACTTTTTAATATTAAAGTTTTCTGAACTCCCAGCATTGACCTTGATGTGACTAAAAGTTTTCTGAACTCCCAGCAATGACCTTGATGTGACTTGAACACACAACCTTCTGATCTGGAGTCAGACGCGCAACCGTTGCGCCACAAGGTCTTGATATGATATTTTATTGAAGAAGGCTCATAACGATCCAGAAAAAAATCTGAATCTATTGGATCAGTATTATGTTGTCCTGTACAAAAAATATTAAAAGTCACTTCCCTGACCGGGAATCGAACCCGGGCCGCGGCGGTGAGAGCGCCGAATCCTGACCACTAGACCATCAGGGACACACAACCTCATTGTTTTTTGGCCATTTTTTTTGTCATTTTTAAATGCTATCACTTTTAATCATATTGATTTGGAAACACAACCTTCTGATCTGGAATCAGATGCACTACCGTTGCACCACAAGGTCTTATATGAGGATTTCTGGAAGAAGGCTCATGACGATCCAGAAAAAATCAGAATCTAGTGGATCAATAACTTCTTGTCGTGTATCAAAAATATTAAAGGGGACTTCCCTGACCGGGAATCGAACCCAGGCTACGGCGGTGAAAGCGCCAAATCCTGACCACTAGACCATCAGGGACACACAATCATCATTATTTTTTGGCCATCATTTTTTTTTGCCATTTTTAAATGCTATCACTTTTAATCATATTTCCTGTCACATTCCAGTAATGTCTTTTGATTATCTAGAAGAGCAAAACTCAAATTATATTACTTTTAGAAAACTCTATAGTATTAAAGTTTTCTGCACTCCCAGCATTGACCTTGATGTGACT
>SRMA01027082.1:48754-65445 GCA_007224835.1 Danionella cerebrum | reverse complement strand
TTGGTGTTTTTCATATCTTGGGATTTTTTTCATATCTCAAAGCAAAATATTTACCGCGAGACCTTTCGAATCTCGAACATTCCGTAACTCGAAGCAATCGTATCTCGAGGGAAATTTCATGGGTACATTTTAGATGTGCAATAAATCATATATACCATCTATTATTCACATCTCCTAGTGTGCAAATGTCACATCTTTATTTATATTCTTTTTATTCTACATTTTGCTAAAAATGACATTTTTCTATGTTTACTATTGATATAAAGTAATTAATAAATTATATTCTAATCAAATTCTACATTTTCAATATAAAAGAAACTGATAAATCAATACGCCATTATATTCTTTCAGAGACGTGTTATCAAGCATGTGATTAGAGACCCATGAAATTAATCAAACGTTACAGAAAGCTCCTCTTAATGAATGACCCATTTCATCCATGTCTCTCTCTCTCGGTTTCAGACGCGGCAGCTGGTGAGTGTGTGTGACAGTAAGCTGCTGAGCACAGCCATCCAGGCTCTGAGCACTGCCCGTCCAGAGTTCATGGCTTCCAGAGCCTCCCCGTCTACCCTGGACAGCGAACGTGTGGTGCTGAGGAATGACCAGGGCTCTCCACAGGCCAAGTGGAGTGGGAAGGGAAATAGGGCATCCCTCAATTTAAATTGGCAGGAGGAGGAGTGGGTAAGGCTTGTAAGATTGTGAATAATTATGAATATATTTCTATATAAAGACATTTGTGAACGTGTAAATAGCTCAGCACAAATCTAACAGTGTTACATGAAGTTTAGGGGGGGCGGGGGGGTTGTGATTATCAACCACTCCCTGAAACTGCTTTGTGTTGCAAAGGTGCTTAAAGGAATACGGTTAACATATGTGATAGAATTATTTCAACACTGGTTTGTGCCTCTGAAAGATTTTGGTCACTTCGTCTCTGAGAGACACCATCTATGATCACAGTCACATTTCTTCAATCCTTAAATCTACACATTGAGGCCTTTGTATCTCGAATATTTCGTAACTCAAAGCTTTCAAATCTCGAGGTACTGCTGTGAATTATTAGTTGCCTGCATGTAATCAATACTTGAAAGACAAATTTGACAAATGTATTGTTAGTAACATCGAACTGCACATATATTTACAGTGTTATCTAATTTATGAAATTAAAATGCTTTTCAAAATAAGCAAGAGTACAAATGTTCAAATAGATTTGTGGGTAATTTTTAGTGCTTGTCCACAAGTACAGGGGTCTCAAGATTTGGTCACACTTCTGCATGAGGACCCCCCCCCACCATTTCAAGAGATAAGTTGATTTATATTAAGAAGCTTAACTAACAGTAACTAGGTTACATTACAAACTATTGATTAATGTGTTGCTTTCAATGCTATTTATTTTGTTCTTGCCATTTAATGACTAAAAATATACTATAGAAAGTTTAAAATAAAAATAAACAATTGAAATCAAACTAAATGGAATCTTGAAATTAAATAAACTTTAACATTTCAACCATGAAATGTTTTGGAGTCAAACACGTTAATAAAAAAATAAATTTTTAGGTTGGGTTTAGCTGAAAGTTGAGTGGGAAATTTCAGAGGAGAGATGATTTCGCCACTGTGGTTAGTTCTGATTGACAGTGTGGATTGAACCAGTGCTTCTCGAACTCACAGCTGTCGTTCTGCTGTTATTAGCTAGCAGTTTAATTTGGTGGCCAATATCATAATTTCCGTGTGTGGGAAACAGGACGTGTGATGTGTGAGAACAGTAAAATGCGTTTGTCACCCTCCGTGCCTGAGACTTGAGAACCCTGCATGCGTCATCTGTTTCTCTTTCTCAATCTGTCGCTTTGTTTCTGCTAGCTACACGTAACTGCTGGTGCCGTTTTTGTTTATTACTTCTTTGCAAGATTTTTCACTGTTACCAGAAATGATTAAGGAAGAGAAGTCACATGGGGTTACTTAACTCGTATTTAATTGGACAATGCATTTTCGTGTCCTCTAAATAACTACCAGAAAGATTACAATAGCCTCGGCAATTTTAAAATACGGCGCTTTACTAGATCTTGAATCAAAATGCTCGGTTTGGTCTGAAGCTACGGGTCCATTTGGGACAGCTTCCACTTGTAAACTTTAAGATTCATTTTCAATAATTAAAGTTCTTGCAAAGACTGAACACAACTGAAACCTTGATTTATGGTTGAAAACTCATTTTTCTATCAACTTATGGACCACCTTACAGTCTCTTCACCGACTCAAGAGTGATGGAAACCAAATGTTTAGCAGTGAAACAGTGTGAGCCACGCATCTCGAAACCGTGTAAAAAACGTTTCTTTCTCACTTTAAATGTGTATATGAACAAGTTGTCACTAACTGCCTGTGTTTATGAGCAAGATGACTCACAGTAAACACCGAAAAACTGGATCAGTTCTGTAAAAATGCTGCTTTGTGAATCTGATTGGGTATGGGTACTATAAATGGATTTCAGAAATGGAAAATTAAGTTGGCTCTCTCTTTTTTTTGGCTTGTCCCATAGCTGCTTTTGTGCAGGTTGTAATCATAAACCTGTGGTTGTGCCTTAGGAGAAGATCTGGCTGAATGTGAACAAGAGTCTGGAGTGTGTGATGCACTGTGTGGGGCGCCTGCTGAGCCGAGAGCGTATACGCAGTGACAGCAGCGAGGATGTCTTCCTCTCTGACCAGCAGGCCGACAGCAGCACGAGAGGTACCTATAGAAAGAGAAATGCCTTCTGGATCAACCCTGGTGACGGGTCCTCACCCCTTCCCTCCTCGCACTCCCTGTCAGCCTCATCATCTCCATTCTCACTCAACCCTGCATGTCCATCCAGCCTTAACACTGTCTGCTGTAGGTTCCAGCCTTGGTCTTTCTTTTAAAACTTTAATTACCTCTAAATCCATAATGGATTAAGGCATCTACAGTGGTATCCCGAGGTATGTAATTAATCTGTTCCATGGTGACGTTCGTATCTCGAAGCAGGTTTTACATGTAAAATGCCTAATCCGTGCAACGGCTCTCAGAAACAACAGTATAAGTAGATGAAAAAAATTGAAAACCAGAGAAAAATCAAGTAACGTTTCTTCAATCCTTAAATCTACACATTGTTAATGTAATAAATGATAATAAAACAGAAAAATAAAACACAAGCAAAATACGTAATATATGCAAAAATGTGAAACCTTACCTTGTGAGTGAGGCGACATGTCGGATGAGGTGGAACGGATGCAGAAAACATTATGGCACCATGAAAAAGTTAACTTTCTCGAGATATTTCACAAATTACTGACACCAACACGGTTTCAAGCACAAGCGCAGACAGATGGAGAGACGCTTCTGAGAACGCGTCACAGGGTTTCACAACAGAACAGCACTTTCCACATTATAAACGTTATTTCTTTTACTACACCTTGACTCTAACTTTTGTTGTAGTACATTATTAGTAATCTATACATAATGTTTCGCTGTGTTGTTAAAGTGTTTTGAAGCGTATCAGACCCTTTTTGCACTATGAGATAGGAGCACCAGCATCGGAAGCGCAGCGCGACGTCATACAAACAAGCGGAAAATACAGCAGAACTGCTTGTGTTTGTTCGTATCTCTAATTTTTCTTTAACTCGAAGCATTTGTATCTCGGGATACCACTGTCCTTCTCTTTTTTTAGTTGCTTGTTTTTCTGTATTTTCATTGAGATGTACATTGTAGTTTCAGATTACATAAAAAATTATGTAGTAATCTTTATTGTAAACATTTAGCATTATCTGCTCGGTGACAGATTATTTACATTTAAATGATGATTATACTTCACACTGCAGGGCACAGCACACAGTGTAATGCACAGATTATCCTTTTATGGGATATTCCACTGGTTTATTCTACCAGTGTGCAATTTTTGAAGTGGGAATAATTAATTCACAGGAACCTCCGCACATGGTTTGTGTAGGCCCTAGAGGTCAGTGTCCGTCAGGTAGGGCTAGTGGCAAAATAATGATCCGGGTCAGCACAGTAGAGGCATGTCCACACAAACCCTGCTTTTTTTAACCTTCTTAAACCATGTACAAAACACGTTCATGCATGTCCGTTTAAAATGATGCATCCACATAGACACTCAAGCCCCTGAAACGCAGTAATACTCTGGCAAGTGCCCCCATGGTGCTGGTTGCCGAATGATTTCCAGCCAGTACAAGTCTATAGGAAAAAGCTGAACTTTCTCAGTGGTTTCAATGGTTTTTGAAAGTTATCTATACGGTGATCAAAGTTCAATAGTTTTCTTTTGGCTCAAGTACCGTAAATTCTGGACTATAAGCCTCTACTTTTTTCATAGGTTTTGAACCATGCGACTCATACAAAGGTGCGGCTATTCTGCAGATTTTGTTCCTCCGCTAGGGGCGCTCTAACCGGAATTAGAATCAAAACTAAGACAAATTGCATGCAAAGAAGAATACGCTAGTTACTCTTTAGGAGATATAAGTCGGTAGAAGCGGATAGAAGGACGACAAATTACCAATCCTGTCAAACTCTTATCTTTTCAAATCCTCACCCCTTCATCATAGAACCCACACGAAGACGTTCATATGATGCAAGTTTTAAGTTGAAGGCCATCGATCTCGATTTACAATAGGGGTGTTAAACTCATTTTCACTGAGGGCCACATTAGCATAATGGCTGTCCTCAAAGGGCCAGATGTAACTTATAAATGTAAAACAATGTAATCGATTGTAATGTAAAATAAATGTAACTACTCCTTAATGTTAAATGACTCATTATTTATAACTTATTCAAGTGACAATTCAGTTACATAGAAACAATTGTACGCTTGTTGTTCTAATTTAAATCCTTTTGAATTTTGTCAGCTTATGAAAACCCACATAACTCCATCAAACTGTCCAAGTGAATAAAGAAAAATAGAATTTTTGTCATTTGTTTAGCGATAAAAAGAAAAAAAACCCTCACAGACTGAAGACGGTGCATATCGATCATCATCTTTTATCATCAGGCTCAAGAAACAGATCTTGAAATTTATTTTAGCGTGAGAAATCAGAGGTGTGGTCTGAGAGATCACTCAAATGCAAGAGTCTTACGTTCAATGTGTGAGAAACGGCAGCTCTACAGTTTCACTCGTGAGTATGGATGCGGAAACACCGTTGCGGCTAAAGGCATTGTGGGAAATGTAGTTTTATTTTAGTTAACTTTTTTTTTTTTGACACTCAAAACTTTTAAGCTCTCGCGGGCCACATTAGATTACACATCTGGCCCGCGGGCCTTGAGTTTGACACATGTGCTATACAAGAAGGAAACCGCGCTGCTGCTCGGAAGCTTAGCGTCAATGAGTCTATGGTGAGAGGCTGGAAGAGGCAGCGGGAAGAGCTCATGCAATGCCCAAAGTCGAGGAAAGCTTTCGGGGGACATAAAAGCAGGTGGCCAGAGCTTGAAAATGTCCTGGAGGACTGGGTTTCAGCGAAGATGGTTAAGGTAACGCGATTTCACACACAGGAGAAATGAAGATAAATACTGTAAATACCGGTTATTTTCTATTGGTTCTGTCTCGTTTTAATCAGTAAAGTTGCTGCCGTGTTAAAACACAGGTTAGGAAAGGATCTATTTAGGTACATACATGTACATTTACATTTCAAAATTGTTCTGTTCTTGTAGTAAATATCTAATCTAAAAACATACATATCTGTGGCTTACAAACTTTTTTAAATAGAGCTGATGCGGCTTGTTTATTTTTTTATTTTTTTTAAAATAGAGCGGATGCGGTTTATATGCAGGTGCGCTTGATATTCCAGAATTTACGGTATATGTGGTTCAGGATGGTTACATTTTCTCCTAAACAAACTAGGTGGGGCCATGTGATTGTCAGCTGCACAGAACAGAGCTGTCATCACGTCGTGAGAAAGATCATTTATGACACCAAAGATAAAATTCAGAGAAGTCGCTCTCAAATTCTTAAAAATAAGTTGTATATAACAGGCTGCGTGTGTGAGCCAGACTCGAGGCGGAGCCCTGAAACCATAATGGTTCCTTCCTCTTTCTAACAGCAGCCTCCACTCCAGTTGAGAAAAGCTTCTTATTAGCCCATTGGCAGTGTGTGCCAAACACACTCGCCTCTGATCAAATGAGAAACATGTTAATCCTGTACAGGCTATAATCCACAAGAGCGGAATAAACAGCAAGGTAGTCCTCGCTTTGCCCCTCATTACTCTGGCTGTTGTCAACGCAGCAGTGACACAGGGACAAACTCCACCCCCGAATACAAACTACTCCGGTCTTCCTGTACACAGACCTCAGACCGTTTCAGAAACGATTCACCCTGACCAGCGTTTTCAAAAATGCACGGTTACAAGAAAACGGTTCTGCAGTTATGTGTGGACAGACAGAAAAACGCAGGAAAATACCTGTTTGTGCATGTGGACAGGGCCATAGAGGTCAACTCTTGTGCTTCTCTCTCTCTCTGAAAGAGTCAATGCATGAGCCCTGGGATGCCAGCCCCCCACCCTGAAATCTTGGTTGCTTGAATGAAGATGACTGCATGATTTCTCTCCCGTGTGCAAAAATGGTTTGCATCTACAGCATGAGATTTATCAATACAGAGCTCAAGATCTGCAAATGTGTCAAATTCGAATCTGTTTTTGAAGCTCTCTGAATTCGGATTTTAAGTGCAATTCTAATGCATTTCTTGCCATTCACAAAGTACTATTTACATTTGGAAACCGTAATGCACAATATGTGCAAATAATTCATGCACTTATTTTCTAGAGCAAACCCTCATGTACCTCTTGTGTGTCTCTTATACCTATTATGCCAACAAACTGAATAATGGCCGGCACAGTTTTACCTTAAGCATGATTCCAGTCTATTTCATTAACCCTTTATGACCTGCCAAAGAACCAAGTCCGCCAGAGCATATTTTACATTTTTACCTGCTGCAGTGTCATTTTCTTGAATATTTTAATTTTCCGTACATCAGTGCAATGCTTATATCCTAGATTTTTTGTTAAATATTAACTGAAGAAAGTGTCAAAACTACAAAAAAAAATAGTTTTTTTCTAAATAGAGGCATTTCATAGCTTTATCCCCCAAAATTGTAAAAGTAAAAAAGTTGTACAAAATGTTTTTGAACCACACTAAATTTATGAGAGAATTCATTGCTTAGTTTTTGAGTGCAATCAAATTGCAAACTGAAAAACAATGTTTCTAAGATGCTTTTGATCATAGATAGCTTTGTATTAGACAATTCTCATTAATATACAGTGCAATAAATAACAAAAAATGAAACTTCAGAACAGGAGAACACAACATACAAAATAAGGCATACATGTATATTATATTATAATAATACAAAAACTAAAACTAGCCACTACATAAAATATTTACAGTACCAACGTACTATACTGCACTGAAGAGCTCTGATTGGACTTGTTACAGTTCCTGTCCACAATTACCTAGGAGGCACTTCACACGCCTCACTTATGAAGGGAGCTCACTTTCTTCACCCCGTGTGGCTTTTTTAAGTTTGATGCCCCCCTCAGATGACAAAAGGGATGTTATGGGATGTTTAGGAGATTTATTAATATTGGATGAGTCCTTGCCGAAAGTTTCTGCCGCGTTAAAAGTCCCGGGATGATGACGTCACGTTGTGGTTCGCGGGTAAAATTGTGGGAATATTGTAATGATGAATGTTAACAGCACCTGCTTTTGAAGAAATTTTTGCAACTTTTTATTGGTTTTCTGCACACCCACTGTTGGACAAAACAGGAGGCATGTCATATGTAAGTCTAACTCCTTCTGTTTATGATGCAAGAAGAATTAGTGATCTATCTTATGTGGTTCCAATTTTACAGCCATTTAAAAATTGATATGCAAAAGGGATCGCCGGCGCTCCCGTAGGTCTTAAAGGGTTAAGGTTCTAAAAATGATAATTGCTATGAAATTTGAAATAGCAAACAGTTGTATAACGCCACTTCCACCATCGCCCTGAGCTTGTCACTGCAGTACCGCAGAGATGTGGTGTTCTGCCAGACGGTGAGTGCCAGATCACACTCAACAAATGTCTGAGACATAACTGATGGAACAATGATGGGAGAAAAGTATGCCATTATTCCTGGAACATTATAACCAAAGTTTTTCTGGGGTTACTGTCTTTAGACGACTAGTGTGTGCATATATACAGTCTTGGACAAAAGTTTTGAGAATTATATACATATTGGAATCGTTATTATAATAGAAAATTACATAAACTACAGAATGTTATGAAGAGTGCTGAGATTGTATAGTTCTTGTTCATCATGAAAATGAACTAAATCCCAAAAAAAACTATAACTTTCCTCTCCATTTCATTACTGTCATAAAATTAGCTGCTGAGATAATTTCAGTAACCGTCTCGATAACTCGGGTGAGAATGTTGATGAGCACAACTTCGGGCTGATTGGGTTCGAATGGCAGACTTGACGTGTTAAAAAGAGGCTGACGCTTGAATCATTGTTCTTCCATTGTTAACGATGGTGACCTGCAAAGAAATGCGTGCAGCCATCAGTGTGTTGCATAAAAATGGCTTCACAGGAAGGATATTGTTGCTACTAAATGTGCACCTAAATCAACAATTTATAGGATCATCTGGAACTTCAAGGAAAGAGGTTCAATTCTTGTTAAGAATGCTTCAGTGAGTCCAAGAAAGTCCAGCAAGCACCAGGTTCGTCTTCTAAAGAGGATTCAGCTGTGGGATCAGAGTGCCACCCGTGCAGAGCTTGCTCAGGAATGGCAGCAGGAAGGTGTGAGTGCATCTCCACGCACAGGGAGGCGAAGACTTTTGGAAGTTGGCCTTGGGTCAAGAGGCCACTTCTTACCAAAAGAAACATCAGGGACTGCTGAGGACTGGGGCAAAGTCACATTCTTTGATGAAGCCTCTTTCCGATTGTTTGGGGAATCTGGAAGAAGGCGATGATCAGTCCTGTGTCGTGCCAACAGTAAAGCAGAGACATGTGTGGGGTTGCTTCTCACCAATGGGAGTGGGTTCACTCACAATTTTTCCCCAAAACAGAGCCATGTATAAAGAATGGCACCACCACACCCTCCAACAGCAACTTCCTCCAACAACCCAACAACAGTTTGGTGAAGAACAATGCATTTTCCAGCACAATGGAGAACCATGCCATAAGGCAAAAGTGATTGCGGCTCAGGGACCAAAGCATTGACATTTTGGGTCCATAGCCTGGAAACTTTCTAGATCTTAATCCCATTGAGAACTTGTGGTCAATCCTCAAGAGGCGGGTGGACAAACAAAAACCCTGTAATTCTGACAAACTCCAAGAAGAGATTATGAAAGAATGGGTCACTATCAGTCAGGATTTGGCCCAGAAGTTTATTGAGAGGACACTCAGTAGAACTGCAGAGGTCCTGAAAAAGAATTGCTAACACCGCAAATGTGTGGGGTGTCGACCAGGGCCAAATTCCAGACAGGCTATCTGGGCTAGCAGCAGCACATCAAGCGCAGAGGTAAGCAACCTTTGATATTTCAGCGTTTGTTGAGCGTCGAAATAGAGAGCAACCACCATTCGCTCCAAAGGAAGAAAGCAGAATGAGTGTAGAGGCAAGCTGTCCTCTTATAGAGCAGTTGATTGTTAGACAATCATCTACACTCGCAAATCAATTTGCCCGTAATAGAATCGCCTCCACCCCTCCCAGGCTCCGGGAGTCCCACAGACGAAACGTCGCCAATCGTCTGTGTTTCAACTGATGGGGAACTACGGTTCAAAAGATAAAATTATTATTCCTCCTGTGAAATTTCACAATATGTATATTTCTCAAGTGATGTTTGACAGTTTTATAAGCACCACATTCTCACACAATAGTTTATTAAGGAGGATTGTAATGTTTGCAATACGAATGAAAAAAAAAATGTCTGATGTTAAAAGTGAATCTCATTTGCTTAATGAGTCTCCTAAGGAATAAATTTTTTTTCCTATAGTCTTACTTTTTCATGGTTTACTCAACCATATTCTATTTGTACTTGACACTTTATAGTATTTTTCTTGTACTTGACACTTTATAGTATTGGTCTTTTACTATGTGTTGCACTGAATAGCGAGATGCTCTTAATCTCATTGTACATGTGTATAGTGACAATAAAAGGCATTCTATTCTAACCCTGAAGATAGCACCAAATTGATACCCCCAAAGCATTATACTCCCCCCACAATGCTTCACTGTGGGATTGCTGTTTTTGGTTTTCAATCCCCCTCCCTTCTTTCTCTGACCATAGGCAATATGTTCAGAGAAACCCCCAGGTTCTTCTTAGCAAACCTCATTATGTAGGAGTCTCTTGTACAGAAAAGGAGTCTCCCTTCGTCAGAACCTCGCAGTGTCTTCCTTTGCAGGGTCTAGTGACTATCTTCATACACAAATTACATCCAATTTCTCGTCTCCATCCTTCACTAGGGTCTTGGCGGTTCTAGGGTCTCCTCTCTCACTTGTTTTTGAAAATTTTTGCTTCCTGTCTCTGCATGTTGTGGTCTCCCTAAAGTTATTGATCTTTATAAAGTATAAAGGCCTTTACATGCCTTTCAAGAAATGTTGTTTTTCACAGCGTGCGTAAAATGCTGTGATTGGCTCGTCTGGTCATGTGTTTTCAGCGGGGAAAGGCAGCAATAGATGTGTCACTCTGATGCGCAAGAATGTAATTATTATCAAAATGGGAGCACACATGTTTTTAATTCATTATTGGGTCAAAATAAACTAAAAATAAACCCCATTTTGAACCGAAACCACTGTTTATATTGCCGTCAATGCTTTATATTGTATCATGTGCCTCTACAACTTCTTGTTGCAGATAATCAGCTAAATTTTTTCGTCTGTTCGCCGACAGACGCAGTTATCTGAGGAGCATCTCCCTAGTCTGTGACGAGTCATTTGTACTTCAATCTGTGCGATTGTCACACGTCTGCAAGAATCCCAATTTCATTCGATTCTTGGCATAAACTCAAAATCGTGCGCCTGAAACCAGCTTTAGTAAGAAGTGGTTTGTTTTCCAGAAAATTAATAGTTTGTCTTTATTTTTTACTGATGAGCTTTTGAATTGCTTCTGCGCCAACGTGTGGCATGGAGTGATTTTCAGTTCACCAAAGCGCCATCTAGTGTTCAGGAGAGTGTCTGTGCACTAATTATTTTACGCAAAAGAAAGGCACAGGGAGCTCATGACGCGGACGCAAAATTAAAGGCATTGGTGTGTTAAGGCCTTAAAGCATCAGTTTCGTCAGGATCTGCTGCAAATTGTTGTTGCTTCATACTGCCCATAGCGATTAAACCCCTGATGTTTTCCTAATAATATGCACAATTTCCTTTAGCTGACGGCACTGATCTGTGGATTTGTGATAAAGCTGAGGAACTCCCTGAGTGATGCTGGCTTCCTCAGACAGCTTCACACTATTGGCTTGCTGGTAGAGTTCGAAAGCCTTCTAAGTACCTACGGTAACTCTACAAACTCTTATCTGCAGCTTCTATCTTTCATTATGTGTCACTAACCCATTCCGTCGTCTGATAGGAGAAGAGCTGGCCATGCTGGAAGACATGAGTATAGGAGTCATGGACCTCCGCAACATCACCTTTAAGATAACCCAGGCCACCTCCAGCTTCAGCCCCGACATGTTGCCAGTCATCACCGGAAACCGAGATGGCTTTAATGTGCGTGTTCCATTACCAGGTGTCATGTTTGATGTGTTGCCGCGTGAGATCCAGAATGGGATGCTGCTGCGGGTTCAACCAGTGCTCTTCAATGTAGGAATCAATGAGCAGCAAACATTAGCGGAAAAGTAAGTCTGACAACGTCTACTGGTCTGGAGAACTCTGTTGTTAAATACTCACTCTCAATGATGAACTATTCTTTATCTAGCAGATCAAAATAGCTTTTGTTGTGTTCAATGCTTTTGCTGCAAATATTAGAGCGTATTAGCCTAAGTATTGAAAAGCCTTGCCCCTGACTCCTGTATTTGATGCTCTGTTTCTGATTGAAATTACTCTGGAGACCAGGCTTCAATCGTTGAGATTTTCACAAATATGGTGTTCTTATCTTACTCTTTCTTATTCTGTAGAGGGTGTGCATTCAATGATGTCCAATGTGAAACCAAACAATGGAACTGATCACCAACTTAGATTTGAGCATTGCTGCCTAATAAAAGGTGGCGTAGCAATATTAGCGGTTATGCTAATCAACCCAGTATTACACAAAACCCCTGGAATCTTTAACCCCTTAACACCCACCCCTTTTTTTAACATCCGAAAAAGACATACCCAAAATAAAATGTCTGTAACTCTCACATTTTATGGGTTAAATTAATGTCCTTGGTGTCATTGAAAAGGTAACCCTTTCTAGTTTGTCAGGAAATAGTAAGGAACTGGACAGCTTAAACAAAACTTAAGTTATAGATTTACAAACTTTGTAGAAATACTAGATATTATCCTCGCCTAAATTTTTTTATTATTATTTTTTAAATAAGTGAATGCTTGAGTCCCTGGTGGACTTTTTGAGAACAGTGAATAGAAGCCACAACTGTGGACCAAAATGGATCTAAACATGTGTTTTCTGGAGTTATTTTTATAAGACAACGTACAGGCGGGCACTATTGACCAAATGAACAAATGAACAAATTGATGTAAATTTGCATTTTTTTTAAATACAAATCAATACCACTAGATAAACTACTCCATAAAAAATATCTATAAAGAAAATGCAAACAATAAAAAAATTAAAAATATGTAAAACAATGTAATTTTTGTTAAATTTTTTGCAAACTTTGAAGTTTTCGCAGTTTTCCGTCCGATGTTAAAATCCGTAAACATCTGATGAACGCATTGAGATTGCTTAGTCATCTCAATATTTTTTTAATTGTTCTGTGTATTTTTTTTTTGTTCCAAGTATTTTTACTGTTTTTGTAAATGCAAATGTGCAAGTTATATGCTGCATTGTAACACAAGTCTCCATTTTGAGCATGAAGAGAGTAAAAAAAACAAGAAATCATTGATATGACTATTAGGTTTAAACTCTAGAAGATGAGATTAGTGGAGAAATAACATGCTGGAGGTCAGGTTATAACTGTATCTATATAGAAAGCACGTACAGGGGAAGTGTATTATACATCGCACAGAGAAGGGAACAAGGTGAGGTTACAGATTTGTAAAAAGAAGGCAAAAGGTTGCGTAATCACTTACTGGTTGCGTATTGAGTTTTTTCAAGTGACATACATGTCTGGCCAGGAGAGTTGTAAAAGAAATGCATGGCTGAGGAGGAATAACTGTCTTCCTTTCCAATAATGCAGAAAATTTAATCAAGATTTTTTTCTCTTTGAATTCTTCGATGTGTCGTTGTCTTCTTCTTGCTGTTCATCTTTCCTGTTTCCCCGATTGGTGCGGTGAGCATTTGTTGAAGAGCAAATCACATCTTCTGGCAGGGAGAGTCATTGCATCAATATTTCCTTGACGCAGATGAAAACCACCCTGCTGAGAAACCAGCAGAATCCCAATTCGGACCAGTGTGTAGAGACCTATAAACTAACCTTCATCATGATGTCTCTGTAACATTAAAAGAAAGGAAATAAATTATGTTTTATTGGTTGACAGATGCTAAGCTACAGTTATGTCGTTTTTCATCATGAGAACTATTTTCACGCCCATAACTTTGTCTGTACGAAGCGGCAACAGTTTAAAAGCTCTTTTCAGTTTAAAAGCTTTTTTCAGTTTACTAGCGTTCATGCTTGCCTTTTAGCATAAAGATTAACATCATTCCCAATAACTTTAGGAAAATCGAAAAAATAGATGATACAGCGGGGAAAATAAGAATTGAAAATGTCAACATTTCTATCAAAAAACATATTTCTAATCGAGCTATTGTCATGAAATCCAAACATTTATGTCCATAGATGAAGTCATGTGTAATTAAGTGAAATGGCACAGGGAATAAGTATTGAACACCGTACTGAAATTTATTTAATACTTAGTGCAAAAACCTTGGTGATTACAGCCTCAAGACGCCTCCTGTATGGATAAACCAGTCGAATACATTGCTCAGGTGTGATTTTGGCCCATTCATCCACACAAACTGCCTTCAAATCTTCAAGGGGTCTCTTCTGTGAACACGGATCTTCAGTTCTTTCCAAAGATTTTCAATTGGATTCAAGTCTGGTGATTGACTGGGCCATTCTAGCAGCTTTCTTTTTCTTCAACCAGTTGAGTGTTACCTTGGCTGTGTGCTTGGGATCATTGTCTTGCTGAAAGATCCACAAATGTCTCGATACTTTTCCCCAGTCATTATTCCTTCAATGATATGCAGTCTACCAGTACCACATGCTAAAAAACAGCCCCACACCATGATGCTCCCACCTTCAAACTATGGTGTTTTTGGGGTGATGTGCGGTGCCATTTTTCCTCCAAACATGTTGTGTCTTATGACATCCGAAGAGTTCAATTTTGGTCTCATCTGACCAGAGTATCTTCTTACAGAAATTCATGGGTTTATCCAAATGTTGTGTCGCAAACTCCAAACGAGCTTCAACATGCTTCTTCTTCAAAAATGGAGTCTTGCGTGGTGTGCGTGCATGGAGGCCATGGTGGTTGAGTGCATTACTTATTGTTTTCTTTGAAACAACGATACCTGCTTCCAGGTCCTTCTGAAGCTCACCACGAGTGGTCCTAGGTGTTGGAGAACCCTTCTGATGATTGTTCTGACACCTCTGTCTGAAATCTTGCGAAGAGCACCTGGCCGTGGCTGGTTTATGGTAATGGCGTGTTCTTTCTCCTTCCGGATGATGGCCCCAATGGTACTCACTGGAACTTTCAGAAGTTTGGAAATGCGCCTGTAACCAATGCCTTCAGTGTGTTTTGCAACAATAAGGTTGCGTAGGTCTTTGGACAGCTCTTTGCTTTCACCCATCATGCAATGCTTCTTGTCTAACACCTTGCTGGTGAGAAACCTTTTTAAAAATGACTAAAAAATGGCCAAAAAAAAAAATAAATAAGGTTGTGTGTCCCTGATGGTCTAGTGGTCAGGATTCGGCGCTCTCACCGCTGTGGCCCGGGTTCGATTCCCGGTCAGGGAAGTGACTTTTAATATTTTTTATACAGGACAACATGATACTGATCCACTAGATTCAGATTTGTTTCTGGATCGTTATGAGCCTTCTTCCAGAAATCCTCGTATAAGACCTTGTGGTGCAACGGTAGTGCATCTGATTCCAGATCAGAAGGTTGTGTGTCCAAATCAATGTGATTAAAAGTGATAGCATTTAAAAATGACAAAAAATGGCCAAAAAACAACAAGGTTGTGTGTCCCTGATGGTCTAGTGGTCAGGATTTGGCGCTCTCACCGCCGCGACCCGGGTTCGATTCCCGGTCAGGGAAATGGCTTTTAATATTTTTTATACAGGACAACATGATACTGATCCAATAGATTCAGATTTGTTTCTGAATCGTTATGAGCCTTCTTCAATATAATTTCATAATGAGACCTTGTGGCTCAACGGTAGCGCGTCTGACTCCAGATCAGAAGGTTGTGTGTTCAAGTCACATCAAGGTCAAGGCTGGGAGTGCAGAAAACTTTAATACTATAAAGTTTTCTAAAAGTAATATAAATTGAGTTTTGCTCTTTTAGAAAATCAAAAAGACATTACTGGAAATTGGCAGGAAATATGATTAAAAGTGATAGCATTTAAAAATGGCAAAAAAAAAGGATGGCCGAAAAAATATTCATGATTGTGTGTCCCTGATGGTCTAGTGGTCAGGATTCAGCGCTTTCACTGCTGTGGCCCGGGTTCGATTCCCGGTCAGGGAAGTTCACTTTAATATTTTTGTTACACGACAAGAAGTTACTGATCCAATAGATTCTGATTTTTTTCTGGATCGTTATGAGACTTCTTCCAGAAATCCTCATATAAGACCTTGTGGTGCAACGGTAGTGCGTCAGATTCCAGATCAGAAGGTTGTGTTTCCAAATCAATATGATTAAAAGTGATAGCATTTAAAAATGACAAAAAAAATGGCCAAAAAACAATGAGGTTGTGTGTCCCTGATGGTCTAGTGGTCAGAATTCGGCGCTCTCACCGCTGCGGGCTGGGTTCGATTCCCGGTCAGGGAAGTGACTTTTAATATATTTTATACAGGACAACATGATACTGATCCACTAGATTCAGATTTGTTTCTGCATCGTTATGAGCCTTCTTCCAGAAATCCTCGTATAAGACCTTGTGGTGCAACGGTAGTGCATCTGATTCCAGATCAGAAGGTTGTGTGTCCAAATCAATATGATTAAAAGTGATAGCATTTAAAAAAGACAAAAAAATGGCCAAAAAACAATGAGGTAGTGTGTCCCTGATGTTCTAGTGGTCAGGATTCAGCGCTCTCACTGCCACGGTCCGAGTTCGATTCCTGGTCAGGGAATTGACTTTTAATATTTTTTATACAGGACAACATGATACTGATCCAATAGATTCAGATTTGTTTCTGGATCGTTATGAGCCTTCTTCCAGAAATCATCGTATAAGACCTTGTGGTGCAACGGTAGTGCATCTGATTCTAGATCAGAAGGTTGTGTGTCCAAATCAATATGATTAAAAGTGATAGCATTTAAAAATGACAAAAAATGGCCAAAAAACAGTGAGGTTGTGTGTCCCTGATGGTCTAGTGGTCAGGATTCGGCGCTC
>SRMA01027082.1:15435-25746 GCA_007224835.1 Danionella cerebrum | reverse complement strand
TTTTTAAATGCTATCACTTTTCATCATATTGATTTGGAAACACAACCTTCTGATCTGGAATCAGATGCACTACCGTTGCACCACAAGGTCTTATATGAGGATTTCTGGAAGAAGGCTCATAACGATCCAGAAAAAATCAGAATCTAGTGGATCAATAACTTCTTGTCGTGTATCAAAAATATTAAAGGGGACTTCCCTGACCGGGAATCGAACCCGGGCCACGGCGATGAAAGCGCCGAATCCTGACCACTAGACCATCAGGGACACACAATCATCAATATTTTTTTGGCCATTATTTTTTTTTTGCCATTTTAAAATGCTATCACTTTTAATCATATTTCCTGCCAATTTCCAGTAATGTCTTTTTGATTATCTAGAAGAGCAAAACTCAAATTATATTACTTTTAGAAAACTTTATAGTATTAAAGTTTTCTGCACTCCCAGCATTGATCTTGATGTGACTAAAAGTTTTCTGAACTCCCAGCAATGACCTTGATGTGACTTGAACACACAACCTTCTGATCTGGAGTCAGACACGCTACCGTTGCGCCACAAGGTCTTATTATGATAATTTATTGAAGAAGGCTCATAACGATCCAGAAAAAAATCTGAATCTATTGGATCAGTATCATGTTGTCCTGTATAAAAAATATTAAAAGTCACTTCCCTGACCGGGAATCGAACCCAGGCCGCGGCGGTGAGAGCACCGAATCCTGACCACTAGACCATCAGGGACACACGACCTCATTGTTTTTTGGCCATTTTTTAGTCATTTTTAAATGCTATCACTTTTAATCATATTGATTTGGACACACAACCTTCTGATCTGGAATCAGATGCACTACCGTTGCACCACAAGGTCTTATATGAGGATTTCTGGAAGAAGGCTCTTAACGATCCAGAAAAAATCAGAATCTAGTGGATCAGTAACTTCTTGTCGTGTAACAAAAATATTAAAGGGAACTTCCTTGACCGGGAATCCAACCAGGGCCATGGCGGTGAGAGCGCCGAATCCTGACCACTAGACCATCAGGGACACACAACCTCATTGTTTTTTGGCCATTTTTTAGTCATTTTTAAATGCTATCACTTTTAATCATATTGATTTGGACACACAACCTTCTGATCTGGAATCAGATGCACTACCGTTGCGCCACAAGGTCTTATTATGATATTTTATTGAAGAAGGCTCATAACGATCCAGAAAAAAAAATCAGAATCTAGTGGATCAGTAACTTCTTGTCGTGTAACAAAAATATTAAAGGGAACTTCCTTGACCGGAAATCCAACCAGGGCCATGGCGGTGAAAGCGCCGAATCCTAACCACTAGGCCATCAGGGACACACAATCATGAATATTTTTTCGGCCATCGTTTTTTTTTTTGCCATTTTTAAATGCTAACACTTTTATTCATATTTCCTGCCAATTTCCAGTAATGTCTTTTTAAATATCTAGAAGAGCAAAACTCAAATCATATTACTTTTAGAAAACTTTTTAATAATAAAGTTTTCTGAACTCCCAGCATTGACCTTGATGTGACTAAAAGTTTTCTGAACTCCCAGCAATGACCTTGATGTGACTTGAACACACAAACTTCTGATCTGGAGTCAGACGCGCTACCGTTCCGCCACAAGGTCTTATTATGATATTTTATTGAAGAAGGCTCATAACGATCCAGAAAAAAATCTGAATCTATTTGATCAGTATCATGTTGTCCTGTATAAAAAATATTAAAAGTCACTTCCCTGATCGGGAATCGAACCCGGGCCGCGGCGGTGAGAGCGCCGAATCCTGACCACTAGACCATCAGGGACACACGACCTCATTGTTTTTTGGCCATTTTTTAGTCATTTTTAAATGCTATCACTTTTAATCATATTGATTTGGACACACAACCTTCTGATCTGGAATCAGATGCGCTACCGTTGCACCACAAGGTCTTATATGAGGATTTCTGGAAGAAGGCTCATAATGATCCAGAAAAAAATCAGAATCTAGTGGATCAATAACTTCTTGTCGTGTATCAAAAATATTAAAGGGGACTTCCCTGACCGGGAATCGAACCCGGGCCACGGCGGTGAAAGCGCCGAATCCTGACCACTAGACCATCAGGGACACACAATCATCAATATTTTTTGGCCATCATTTTTTTTGCCATTTTTAAATGCTATCACTTTTAATCATATTTCCTGCCAATTTCCAGTAATGTCTTTTTGATTATCTAGAAGAGCAAAACTCAAATTATATTACTTTTAGAAAACTTTATAGTATTAAGGTTTTCTGCACTCCCAGCATTGACCTTGATGTGACTTGAACACACAACCTTCTGATCTGGAGTCAGATGCGCAACCGTTGCGCCACAAGGTCTTATTATGATATTTTATTGAAGAAGGCTCATAACAATTCAGAAACAAATCTGAATCTATTGGATCAGTATCATGTTGTCCTGTATAAAAAATATTAAAAGTCACTTCCCTGACCGGGAATCGAACCCAGGCCGCGGCGGTGAGAGCGTCGAATCCTGACCACTAGATCATCAGGGACACACGACCTCATTGTTTTTTGGCCATTTTTTAGTCATTTTTAAATGCTATCACTTTTAATCATATTGTTTTTGACACACAACCTTCTGATCTGGAATCAGATGTGCTACCGTTGCACCACAAGGTCTTATATGAGGATTTCTGGAAGAAGGCTCATAATGATCCAGAAAAAAATCAGAATCTAGTGGATCAGTAACTTCTTGTCGTGTAACAAAAATATTAAAGGGAACTTCCTTGACCGGGAATCCAACCAGGGCCATGGCGGTGAAAGCGCCGAATCCTAACCACTAGAACATCAGGGACACACAAATCATGAATATTTTTTCGGCCATCGTTTTTTTTGCCATTTTTAAATGCTATCACTTTTAATCATATTTCCTGCCAATTTCCAGTAATGTCTTTTTGATTATCTAGAAGAGCAAAACTCAAATTATATTACTTTTAGAAAACTCTATAGTATTAAAGTTTTCTGTACTCCCAGCATTGATCTTGATGTGACTAAATGTTTTCTGAACTCCCAGCAATGACCTTGATGTGACTTGAACACACAACCTTCTGATCTGGAGTCAGACGCGCTACCGTTGCGCCACAAGGTCTTATTATGATAATTTATTGAAGAAGGCTCATAACGATCCAGAAAAAAATCTGAATCTATTGGATCAGTATCATGTTGTCCTGTATAAAAAATATTAAAAGTAACTTCCCTGACCGGGAATCGAACCCGGGCCGCGGCGGTGAGAGCGCCGAATCCTGACCACTAGACCATCAGGGACACACGACCTCATTGTTTTTTGGCCATTTTTTAGTCATTTTTAAATGCTATCACTTTTAATCATATTGATTTGGACACACAACCTAATGATCTGGAATCAGATGCGCTACCGTTGCACCACACGGTCTTATATGTGGATTTCTCGAAGAAGGCTCATAATGATCCAGAAAAAAAAATCAGAATCTAGTGGATCAGTAACTTCTTGTCGTGTAACAAAAATATTAAAGGGAACTTCCTTGACCGGGAATCCAACCAGGGCAATGGTGGTGAAAGCACCGAATCCTAACCACTAGACCATCAGGGACACACAATCATGAATATTTTTTCGGCCATCATTTTTTTTTTGCCATTTTTAAATGCTAACACTTTTATTCATATTTCCTGCCAATTTCCAGTAATGTCTTTTTGATTATCTAGAAGAGCAAAACTCAAATTATATTACTTTTAGAAAACTCTATAATATTAAAGTTTTCTGCACTCCCAGCATTGACCTTGATGTGACTTGAACACACAACCTTCTGATCTGGAGTCAGACGCGCAACCGTTGCGCCACAAGGTCTTATTATGATATTTTATTGAAGAAGGCTCATAGCGATTCTGAAACAAATCTGAATCTATTGGATCAGTATCATGTTGTCCTGTATAAAAAATATTAAAAGTCACTTCCCTGACCGGGAATCGAACCCGGGCAGCGGCGGTGAGAGCGCCGAATCCTGACCACTAGACCATCAGGGACACACGACCTCATTGTTTTTTGGCCATTTTTTAGTCATTTTTAAATGCTATCACTTTTAATCATATTGATTTGGACACACAACCTTCTGATCTGGAATCAGATGTGCTACCGTTGCACCACAAGGTCTTATATGTGGATTTCTGGAAGAAGGCTCATAATGATCCAGAAAAAAAAATCAGAATCTAGTGGATCAGTAACTTCTTGTCGTGTAACAAAAATATTAAAGGGAACTTCCTTGACCGGGAATCCAACCAGGGCAATGGCGGTGAAAGCACCGAATCCTAACCACTAGACCATCAGGGACACACAATCATGAATATTTTTTCGGCCATCATTTTTTTTGCCATTTTTAAATGCTAACACTTTTATTCATATTTCCTGCCAATTTCCAGTAATGTCTTTTTAAATATCTAGAAGAGCAAAACTCAAATCATATTACTTTTAGAAAACTTTTTAATATTAAAGTTTTCTGAACTCTCAGCATTGACCTTGATGTGACTAAAAGTTTTCTGAACTCCCAGCAATGACCTTGATGTGACTTGAACACACAACCTTCTGATCTGGAGTCAGACGCGCTACCGTTGCGCCACAAGGTCTTATTATGATAATTTATTGAAGAAGGCTCATAACGATCCAGAAAAAAATCTGAATCTATTGGATCAGTATCATGTTGTCCTGTATAAAAAATATTAAAAGTCACTTCCCTGACCGGGAATCGAACCCGGGCCGCGGCGGTGAGAGCGCCGAATCCTGACCACTAGACCATCAGGGACACACAACCTCATTGTTTTTTGGCCATTTTTTGTCATTTTTAAATGCTATCACTTTTAATCATATTGATTTGGAAACACAACCTTCTGATCAGGAATCAGATGCACTACCGTTGCACCACAAGGTCTTATATGAGGATTTCTGGAAGAAGGCTCATAACGATCCAGAAAAAATCAGAATCTAGTGGATCAATAACTTCTTGTCGTGTATCAAAAATATTAAAGGGGACTTCCCTGACCGGGAATCGAACCCGGGCCACGGCGGTGAAAGCGCCAAATCCTGACCATTAGACCATCAGGGACACACAATCATCAATATTTTTTTGGCCATCATTTTTTTTTGCCATTTTTAAATGCTATCACTTTTAATCATATTTCCTGCCAATTTCCAGTAATGTCTTTTTGATTATCTAGAAGAGCAAAACTCAAATTATATTACTTTTAGAAAACTCTATAGTATTAAAGTTTTCTGCACTCCCAGCATTGACCTTGATGTGACTAAAAGTTTTCTGAACTCCCAGCAATGACCTTGATGTGACTTGAACACACAACCTTCTGATCTGGAGTCAGACGCGCTACCGTTCCGCCACAAGGTCTTATTAAGATATTTTATTGAAGAAGGCTCATAACGATCCAGAAAAAAATCTGCATCTATTGGATCAGTATCATGTTGTACTGTATAAAAAATATTAAAAGTCACTTCCCTGACCGGGAATCGAACCTGGGCCGCGGCGGTGAGAGTGCCGAATCCTGACCACTAGACCATCAGGGACACACAACCTCATTGTTTTTTGGCCATTTTTTGTCATTATTAAATGCTATCACTTTTAATCATATTGATTTGGAAACACAACCTTCTGATCTGGAATCAGATGCACTACCGTTGCACCACAAGGTCTTATATGAGGATTTCTGGAAGAAGGCTCATAACGATCCAGAAAAAATCAGAATCTAGTGGATCAATAACTTCTTGTCGTGTATCAAAAATATTAAAGGGGACTTCCCTGACCGGGAATCGAACCCAGGCTACGGCGGTGAAAGCGCCAAATCCTGACCACTAGACCATCAGGGACACACAATCATCATTATTTTTTGGCCATCATTTTTTTTTGCCATTTTTAAATGCTATCACTTTTAATCATATTTCCTGCCAATTTCCAGTAATGTCTTTTTGATTATCTAGAAGAGCAAAACTCAAATTATATTACTTTTAGAAAACTCTATAGTATTAAAGTTTTCTGCACTCCCAGCATTGACCTTGATGTGACTTGAACACACAACCTTCTGATCTGGAGTCAGATGCGCAACCGTTGCGCCACAAGGTCTTTTATGAGGATTTCTGGAAGAAGGCTCATAACGATCCAGAAAAAATCAGAATCTAGTGGATCAATAACTTCTTGTCGAGTATCAAAAATATTAACGGGGACTTCCCTGACCGGGAATCGAACCCGGGCCACGGCGGTGAAAGCGCCGAATCCTGACCACTAGACCATCAGGGACACACAATCATCAATATTTTTTGGCCATCATTTTTTTTGCCATTTTTAAATGCTATCACTTTTAATCATATTTCCAGCGAATTTTCAGTAATGTCTTTTTAAATATCTAGAAGAGCAAAACTCAAATTATATTACTTTTAGAAAACTTTATAGTATTAAAGTTTTCTGCACTCCCAGCATTGACCTTGATGTGACTTGAACACACAACCTTCTGATCTGGAGTCAGATGCGCAACCGTTGCGCCACAAGGTCTTATTATGATATTTTATTGAAGAAGGCTCATAACAATTCAGAAACAAATCTGAATCTATTGGATCAGTATCATGTTGTCCTGTATAAAAAATATTAAAAGTCACTTCCCTGATCGGGAATCGAACCCAGGACGCGGCGGTGAGAGCACCGAATCCTGACCACTAGACCATCAGGGACACGCGACCTCATTGTTTTTTGGCCATTTTTTAGTCATTTTTAAATGCTATCACTTTTAATCATATTGATTTGGACACACAACCTTCTGATCTGGAATCAGATGTGCTACTGTTGCACCACAAGGTCTTATATGTGGATTTCTGGAAGAAGGCTCATAATGATCCAGAAAAAAAAATCAGAATCTAGTGGATCAGTAACTTCTTGTCGTGTAACAAAAATATTAAAGGGAACTTCCTTGACTGGGAATCCAACCAGGGCCATGACGGTGAAAGCGCCGAATCCTAACCACTAGACCATCAGGGACACACAATCATGAATATTTTTTCGGCCATCGTTTTTTTTTGCCATTTTTAAATGCTAACACTTTTATTCATATTTCCTGCCAATTTCCAGTAATGTCTTTTTAAATATCTAGAAGAGCAAAACTCAAATCATATTACTTTTAGAAAACTTTTTAATATTAAAGTTTTCTGAACTCTCAGCATTGACCTTGATGTGACTAAAAGTTTTATGAACTCCCAGCAATGACCTTGATGTGACTTGAACACACAACCTTCTGATCTGGAGTCAGACGCGCAACCGTTGCGCCACAAGGTCTTATTATGATATTTTATTGAAGAAGGCTCATAACGATCCAGAAAAAAATCAGAATCTATTGGATCAATATGAAGTAGTCCTGTAAAAAAAATTTTAAAAGTCTCTTCCCTGACCGGGAAGCGAACCCGGGCCGCTGCGGGGAGAGCACCGAATCCTATGCTATCACTTTTAATCATATTGATTTGGACACACAACCTTCTGATCTGGAATCAGATGCACTACCGTTGCACCACAAGGTCTTATATGAGGATTTCTGGAAGAAGGCTCATAACGATCCAGAAAAAATCAGAATCTAGTGGATCAATAACTTCTTGTCGTGTATCAAAAATATTAAAGGGAACTTCCTTGACCGGGAATCCAACCAGGGCAATGGTGGTGAAAGCACCGAATCCTAACCACTAGACCATCAGGGACACACAATCATGAATATTTTTTCGGCCATCATTTTTTTTTGCCATTTTAAAATGCTAACACTTTTATTCATATTTCCTGCAAATTTCCAGTAATGTCTTTTTAAATATCTAGAAGAGCAAAACTCAAATCATATTCATTTTAGAAAACTTTTTAATATTAAAGTTTTCTGAACTCCCAGCATTGACCTTGATGTGACTAAAAGTTTTCTGAACTCCCAGCAATGACCTTGATGTGACTTGAACACATAACCTTCTAATGTGGAGTCAGACGCACTACCGCTGCGCCACAAGGTCTTATTATGATATTTTATTGAAGAAGGCTCATAACGATCCAGAAAAAAATCTGAACCTATTGGATCAGTATCATGTTGTCCTGTACAAAAAATATTAAAAGTCACTTCCTTGATCGGGAATCGAACCCAGGCCGCGGCGGTGAGAGCACCGAATCCTGACAACTAGACCATCAGGGACACACGACCTCATTGTTTTTTGGCCATTTTTTAGTCATTTTTAAATGCTATAAACTTTTAATCATATTGATTTGGACACACAACCTTCTGATCTGGAATCAGATGCGCTACCGTTGCACCACAAGGTCTTATATGTGGATTTCAAGGAAGAAGGCTGATAATGATCCAGAAAAAAAATCAGAATCTAGTGGATCAGTAACTTCTTGTCGTTTAACAAAAATATTAAAGGGAACTTCCTTGACCGGGAATCCAACCAGGGCAATGGTGGTGAAAGCACCGAATCCTAACCACTAGACCATCAGGGACACACAATCATGAATATTTTTTCGGCCATCATTTTTTTTTTGCCATTTTTAAATGCTAACACTTTTATTCATATTTCCTGCCAATTTCCAGCAATGTCTTTTTGATTATCTAGAAGAGCAAAACTCAAATTATATTACTTTTAGAAAACTCTATAATATTAAAGTTTTCTGCACTCCCAGCATTGACCTTGATGTGACTTGAACACACAACCTTCTGATCTGGAGTCAGACGCGCAACCGTTGCGCCACAAGGTCTTATTATGATATTTTATTGAAGAAGGCTCATAGCGATTCTGAAACAAATCTGAATCTATTGGATCAGTATCATGTTGTCCTGTATAAAAAATATTAAAAGTCACTTCCCTGACCGGGAACCGAACCCGGGCCGTGGCGGTGAGAGCGCCGAATCCTGACCACTAGACCATCAGGGACACACGACCTCATTGTTTTTTGGCCATTTTTTTGTCATTTTTAAATGCTATCACTTTTAATCATATTGATTTGGACACACAACCTTCTGATCTGGAATCAGATGTTCTACCGTTGCACCACAAGGTCTTATATGTGGATTTCTGGAAGAAGGCTCATAATGATCCAGAAAAAAAATCAGAATCTAGTGGATCAGTAACTTCTTGTTGTGTGACAAAAATATTAAAGGGAACTTCCTTGACCGGGAATCCAACCAGAGCAATGGTGGTGAAAGCACAGAATCCTAACCACTAGACCATCAGGGACACACAATCATGAATATTTTTTCGGCCATCATTTTTTTTGCCATTTTAAAATGCTAACACTTTTATTCATATTTCCTGCAAATTTCCAGTAATGTCTTTTTAAATATCTAGAAGAGCAAAACTCAAATCATATTACTTTTAGAAAACTTTTTAATATTAAAGTTTTCTGAACTCCCAGCATTGACCTTGATGTGACTAAAAGTTTTCTGAACTCCCAGCAATGACCTTGATGTGACTTGAACACACAACCTTCTGATCTGGAGTCAGACGCGCTACCGTTGCGCCACAAGGTCTTATTATGATAATTTATTGAAGAAGGCTCATAACGATCCAGAAAAAAATCTGAATCTATTGGATCAGTATCATGTTGTCCTGTATAAAAAATATTAAAAGTCACTTCCCTGACCGGGAATCGAACACGGGCCGCTGCGGTGAGATCCTGACCACTAGACCATCAAGGACACACAATCATCACTATTTTTTTGGCCATCATTTTTTGCCATTTTTAAATGCTATCACTTTTAATCATATTGATTTGGAAACACAACCTTCTGATCTGGAATCAGATGCACTACCGTTGCACCACAAGGTCTTATATGAGGATTTCTGGAAGAAGGCTCATAACGATCCAGAAAAAATCAGAATCTAGTGGATCAATAACTTCTTGTCGTGTATCAAAAATATTAAAGAGACTTCCCTGACCGGGAATCGAACCCAGGCCACGGCGGTGAAAGCGCCAAATCCTGACCACTAGACCATCAGGGACACACAATCATCAATATTTTTTTGGCCATCATTTTTTTTGTCATTTTTAAATGCTATCACTTTTAATCATATTTCCTGCCAATTTCCAGTAATGTCTTTTTTATTATCTAGAAGAGCAAAACTCAAATTATATTACTTTTAGAAAACTCTATAGTATTAAAGTTTTCTGCACTCCCAGCATTGACCTTGATGTGACTAAAAGTTTTCTGAACTCCCAGCAATGACCTTGATGTGACTTGAACACACAACCTTCTGATCTGGAGTCAGACGCGCTACCG
>SRMA01027082.1:0-13241 GCA_007224835.1 Danionella cerebrum | reverse complement strand
GGAAATGCGTTGAGACTGCTTATCTTGATAAATAAATAGCCGCATTTGCTGTGTTCTAACTCAAACGGTCTTCAGTGTTCATTATCAATTAAGAAAGTATATTTTTTCCACAACAATTTGGCGTTCCTGGAGACTTCGAACCAAACCAAGCACTTTTTTGGGGTCGAATGAGAGGATCTCGTCTGATGCGACGTGAGCAGTCACGTGCATGAATGGAATTCCTGTTTCTGGACAGAGGAGACGTCTGATGTGGCCGATCAGCATACATCTGTTCAGCGTTGGATTCAAAGGCGAGTAAAATTCTAATATCTCAGTTATTGATTTTCTCTCACGCATAAGTTTTTGAAGTAAAGCATGGTCCATGTATGTGTGATGTGTATTCCGGAATAAAGGGTTAATTATATGTTACTCTGCGTACGGATTATTACTTTAAGAGACGAACAAACATTGCGTTATCTTCTAGTGATAATTTGAGTAGCACGTAATAAATCGCTTGGTCAACGTAATAGGAGTGTAACTCTAGAGAGAGTTCTCCGCGAGGTTACGTTTGATATGGTCTTTATGCATGAAAAGAGTTCATGTGACATAGATTATTTCTCTGAGTGAAATAATTTGTGGTGAGGGTGCGTGTGATTAAATATTATTGAGATATTAAGAGACTTGATAATGTTCACCGAGAAAGAGATGAGATTGGAGCACAGCAAAGTCGTACAGCAAAAATAAAAAAGCGCTCTAAAAAGTAACTAAACTATCTGAACATGAAACTTATGCAACGTAATAATGAGAAGAATCTACTTAATATAGTAAGAAATAAAAAAGAACGGACTTAATATACTTTTAAAGTGAAAAGCTTGATTTTCGTGATAAAAAAACTCTTAAAACTATACTAAATTGAAGAAGCTATTCAAGAAGACCACATGGTCCTCTTCCTGCTTTTCTTTCCAAATTTCAAAATGGCTGATATAACAAAGGAAACCCTTCCCCCTAGCAATAAAAGTTCCAAAGTGAGTGCTAGAGGAGATAGTGGGGGTTTTATGACGACTACAGAGAGATGAAGAAGCAGTAACTTGAATGCTCATGAGGAAGACAATAGATTTGACTAATACAGATGTTGAACAAGTATTTAATGATGAGAGAAACTCTGAGCAATATTACTGTATAAAAGAAAATTAATTTGATGAGTTTTAATGTGATATTGTAATTATACAATGCAAATAATTCTCCTGTGAGAACTTATATTTTCAGGCAATGGGAGAACCTGAACGATGGAGATTTGTGCAAGACTTAAGAGCTGTAAACGATGCGGTAATATCGAGAACATTGAATATACCAAATATTCAATCTTTGATTTCTTCTATCCTTTCTGAGTGTGAATGGTTTTCTGTGGTGGATCTGGCCAATGTTTTTTTATTTTTGTGTGTGTGGATATTGACGGTCAATTTTGGGTCTGTTTTTCTTTTTGAAGGAAAAGCCTGTGTCAAGGGTATTGTGAATCTTCAACAATCTTAGAAACAGTCTAGACAGTTTAGAGTTAGGTTCTGGATCAGTGCTTTTACAGTACATTGATGACTGTCTGATTGCAAGCCCAACAGAGAAGCAATGTGAAGAAGACACAGTGAAACTGTTGAAACATCTAGCACAAGATGGACACAAGGCAAGTATTTCTAAATTGCAGTGAATTGTTCAACAGGAAGTAAAATTTTGAGTCATTTGATCTCAAAACAAAAGAAAACAACTGGAGGTGAGTAGAATGGAGGCAATAGAGAACATTATGAAACCGACGACAAAGAAGCAACTTTTGTCTTTTCTAGGAATATGTTCCTATTGCAGGACTTTCATTCCAAATTTTTCTTGCTTAGAGGCTCCTCTAAGTGAAATCATCCATGGAAAAGTTTGTTGGCGAACAGTGTTATTACTTGGACACCAGTAGCAGAACTCGTATTTCAGGACTTAAAAGGAGCTTTTACATCAACTCTTGATCTTTCTGATCCTACCAAACACTTTGTTCAAACAGTGAATGGAAAAACATGGATGCATGACATCTGTGTTATTGCAGGATCATGGAGGTAAGTTACGACCGGTTGCTTATTTCTCCTCAAAATTGGATCCTGTTGCTGCAGAACTTCCATTATGCTTGCGTTTCGTCGCGGTTGCTGAAAAAGCAGTGAATGCCTCACAAGACATTGTTGGGTATGGTGAGTTGACACTGCTCGTACCACATTCTGTCTCGCAACTGTTATTAGAACAAAAAACAGCTCATATGACAGCGGCGAGATGGTTGAGGTATAATATTGTTTTGTTGGAAATGCCTAACATAACTGTGAAAAGATGTAATGTGCTTAACCCTGCAACTCTTTTGCCAACAGAGTTTGATGGTGAAGCGCATTCCTGTGTTGATGTGGTGAATGAAGTTTGTTCTCCTAGGGTTGATCTGAAGGAGATACCTCTACAGAATCCTGAGATGGTGATCTTTGTGGATGGATCAGCTTACAGAAGTGGGGAGACTGGGTTGAACTGTGTAGGATATGTGGTATTTACACAACATGAGACATTACTAGCTGCATCTCTTCAGTCATATTTTTCTGCTCAAGCTGCTGAATTTGGTGGTTTGACTGAAGCTTGTAACTTGGCTAAAGATAAACGTGTAACTATCTATACTGATAGTCGATATGCGTTTGGAGTTGTTCATGATTTTGGAACTTTATGGAAGCATAGAGGTTTCCTTACATCATCAGGAAAACCTATTGCACATCATATGCTAATTTCTAACTTGTTGGATGATATTCTGTTACCCAAGGAAGTGTCTGTATGTAAATGTGAAGCTCATTCTGGTGCAGAAGAATTTGTTTCACAGGGTAATGCTTGAGCAGATGCAGCAGCAAAGAGTGCAGCGAGAAAGGTGATGTCTGTTCCCATCATGACTAAGGTGTGTACTCCTACAGTAGACATTGCAGGATTACAATCTGGAGTTCCTCATGAAGAGAAAGAGGTATGGAGGAAACATGGTTGTACATTGATAGAGGGCATCTGGACTGGGCCGAATGGAAAACCATGTTTGCCTAAAAGATTGTTTCCATACTAAGCTAAGATAGTACATGGGAAAGATCACGCCTCAAAAATGCAATGATAGACAGTTTGAGACAACACTGGTATGAGAAAGGTTTTGTAATATACTCTCAGAACTTTTGTGAACGATGCGTTATTTGTGCTACAAATAATGTTGGGAGAGGTGTTAAGATGATGCAAGCTGCTCACCCACAACCAAACAGATCTTTTGAGCATTTGCAAATGGATTTCATTGAGTTAACACCAAGTGAAGGAAAGAAATATTGTTTAGTAATTGTTTAGGATATGTTTTCAAAATGGGTTGAAGCATTCCCTACAGCTAAACAGAATGCAAGTGCAGTGGCAAAATCGTTGTTTGCTGAGGTGATTCCTAGACGGGGAATACCACAACGGATTTCCAGTGATAATGCTACTCCATTTGTGAACAATGCACTTCAAATGGTTGGTGAGTATTGATCTGAAACATCACTGTGCTTATCATCCTGCTAGTACATGTGCAGTAGAAAGAGAGAATGGAACTCTCAAGAACAAGCTAGCGAAGTGTTTTGAGGAAACAGGGCTCACATGGGTAAAAGCTCTCCCTCTCGTATTCTTACATATGAGAACGAGAATCTGGGGTCGAGCACGATTGAGTCCTTTTGAAATTATGATGAGACCAGCTAATACTGGTATTGGACCTTCAGGTCCTCCGAGAACATTGACTAGCGAATGTGAAGATGAAATGCTTGTGTATTGTATGAACTTGTTTTTTGTTCTGAATTCTCTGCACAGAACAGTAACTGACACAAGTGGACCTTTATGATCTGAAACCTGGAGACTGGGTGGTGGTGAAGGATTTTAGAAGAAAAAAACTGGCAATCTAAACGCTGGCAAGGACCCTTCCAAATTCTTCTTACAACACAGACAGCAGTGAAAGTAGCAGAAAGAGCTACTTGGGTGCATGCTAGTCACTGCAGAAAGGTTCCGGAGCCTGCTGCAGGAGTCTAGTGAAGGAGCGTGTTGAAGAAGCTTGCTGAAGGAGCCGGCTAAAAGAACATAGGTATCGATAACCAGTAATACAGTTTAAGCTGACCTGGATCAGTTTTTGTGGTTCATAAGGGAGGTGGACTTGAGCGATCGACATCTGCTAGAGAGTCACCTGCAAGAGGAATCTGAAGGAAAGGTAGAATGTGTTACCAGATACATCAACGAAGGTAACCTATGGCCTTGGATTTATTACCTCTGCAAACATCCTTGTGAGTATTTCTCATTTACTGGTTATTCATAGACCAGGGGATGTTCATGGAACAAAAAATGGAAGCTTGGTCACTTTTACTCTTGACAGGAGTAACTAAGGCAGATGCGGGTAAATTCTGGTGTGTGACAGAACAAATCACATCAGATTCATACGAGATGGTAGTTGATGTTGAAGTGATTCAACAAATTCCTACCCCAGCGTTAAAACAAATAATAGATTTAATTCCAAACCCTGATCAAATTATTAGTGATTTGGATATAACAAATAGAGTGGAAGTTATGAAAACTACTAAATTATCAAAAGATGCAAAACAGGTTAAAATAGCTAAAATAAGATGTGAGAGAAATCATGCTTGTACATTATGATTACTTCAACATGAAAGTTTAAACCTTAACTAAAGTTGTTAGATATGTTTGCAGATGAATCAGGAATGGCAGACAGAGCAAATTACTATTGATCTAGTAAAACAAAATCAATGTAAAATTCCCAAAACTATGGCTATTATAACGTTAATGGGAGAAGCAATTAAAAATAAAATGAATTTAGACAACATTCAAACTAATTGTTCTACTGATAAACCTATGTATTCAAAACTAAGTTTTGAAGTAACAACAACAAAAGCAGAAGTGTGCATATGTTCAAAGGAGGGAAAATATGACGTAGGATTATCACAATGTAAAATGAAAATAACCTTAAAGAAGAACACAGAACAATGTTCAATTTTAGATAAAAATGGAATAACTGTTGATTTCTATTATCCATTTTTCAAAATTAGATTCAAACTACTGACTGCAGTATGGGTATATGGTATGAGAGCATATCATCAACTTCCTCAGAAATGGAGAGGGTGTTGTTATGCTGCCTTACTCTCGACGGGTACATCAGGTCTAATACAGGATGGTTCAATTGAAAACTCACGTGCAAAAAGAGACATAAATAGAATACCAAGATTTAATGGGTATGTTTTATCAGATCCATGGACGTCACCGGCAGCAAACATAGGATAGTCTTTGTTTCTAGGAGGTGGTACGACGGTGGCGTTGAATAAAATAAATGGGTTAGCTTACAGTATGTTATCCTTAGCTAATGATACTGAAGTTGCATTAGGACTTATCAATAATTGAAATGAGAAACATTAGAGATGCGGTTATTCAAAATAGACTGGCTTTGGATATTCTTACAGCAGAAAAAAAGGGAGGAGTCTGTAAATTATCAGGTATTTCTTGCTGTTTCAATATCCCAGACGAATCCAAGAATATATCAAACATAATACAACACATGAAAAATTCTATAGTAATACAAAAGTAGATAATTCATGGTTTTCATGGTTCTTAAACCTGGGAAGTGGATGGTTCCATTGGATGATGTACACGATTGCCCTGGTGATATTTATGATCTTGCTGATCATCATTTGCCTGCCTTGTCTTTTGTGATGTATCTCGACTTTGTTGCAAAAAGGCTGTCACTTCGGTCATCACAATGGAAGGATATATTAAATGGTGAAAATGATGGATGAGGAATGGAATGCAATATTTGATGATTTAGAAAACATTCCGAATTGAGAAATTGTTCTTTTGGTAATCAATCATTTTAGTGTGTCCAGGAAACTGGAGACATCAGAGGAACTTTGGGAAAGGGAAACCTCAGAGGAACTTTGGGACAACTGGAAACCTCAGAGGAACTTTAGGACGACTGGAAACAACAAAGGAACTTTGGGACAATTTGGGACAATTGGAAACAGAAAGACTGTGACGAATACGAGGACAATAATACATTGCAATAAATGTTATGTTTTGTATTTCATTGTTGAACACATTGTACACACAGCAAACGGCATAGATATTAGTTAGAGGTATGAAAGTCTTTTACTTCTTGTCAAACAAAACGACAGGGGGATGTTTGGCTTCATATACTCCAGGACGGTGTTTGATGTTTGAAGGTCTGTATCTTGACAAATTTATAAATAAATTTCTCGGCTAGTTTCAATTAGAAAGGGGAAAATTTTCCTCAATACCAGGTACTTGACCTTTCGATACCGTTGTGGGAAAAGGAAGAATGTGTTGTTTTTTAGGATATTTAGGTAATGCATGTAATGCTAATTAGAATGTTAGATAATACATGTTTGAGTTTGATTTTAGTGTGTTATAATTTGGTTGTTTATTATGAGAAGTGAATTAGAATTTTAATAATTTTGCTTGTTTATTATTAGAAGTGTTTTAACATTTTATAATGGAAGAAGAACGTTGAGTAAAGTAATTAATGAAAATATTGTAGAAAACAAATTTTGGGTTACAATATTGAAAAAAAAAATAGTCATACATTGCTTAACCGGATTTTTATTTACAGTATTAGATATCTTACTTTTGGAAAATTATTTTGTTGTCTTGTGACAAAAGGAGGGAATGTGATAGAAATTTTCCTATGTAATGTCTCCATCTAGTGGTTATATTGAGAAATGTAATTTGAGAAACTTCTTAGAGCATACGTCATACTTAGTCCCGCCCTTGAGCAGGAGGAAGTTAGAAAAGCACATGCGCCTCTTTGTCTCGGGCTCTTCTCTTCCTGTTCTTGGAGCTGAGCACTCTCTCAGGAGTCTCTCTTTGTTTCTCCTTTTTCTTTCTTTCTCTTTCTTTTCTATCTCTATTCTTTTTATTTCTTTTCCCTCTTTTCTCTTCTGGCGTTCGTTTATATTTTTAATAGGCTCTTAATATGCGTTAAACCACGTTCTTCTTCCACGTTAGAGTCACGTGTGTAGGAAATGCGTTGAGACTGCTTATCTTGATAAATAAATAGCCACCTTTGCTGTGTTCTAACTCAAACGGTCTTCAGTGTTCATTATCAATTAAGAAAGTATATTTTTCCACAACAAAAGTTCCCTTTAATATTTTTGTTACACGACAAGAAGTTACTGATCCACTAGATTCTGATTTTTTTTTCTGGATCATTATGAGCCTTCTTCCAGAAATCCACATATAAGACCTTGTGGTGCAACAGTAGCACATCTGATTCCAGATCAGAAGGTTGTGTGTCCAAATCAATATGATTAAAAGTGATAGCATTTAAAAATGACTAAAAAATGGCCAAAAAACAATGAGGTCGTGTGTCACTGATGGTCTAGTGGTCAGGATTCGGCGCTCTCACCGCTGCGGCCTGGGTTCGATTCCCGGTCAGGGAAGTGACTTTTAATATTTTTTATACAGGACAACATGATACTGATCCAATAGATTCAGATTTGTTTCTGAATTGTTATGAGCCTTCTTCAATAAAATATCATAATAAGACCTTGTGGCGCAACGGTTGCGCATCTGACTCCAGATCAGAAGGTTGTGTGTTCAAGTCTCATCAAGGTCAATGCTGGGAGTGCAGAAAACTTTAATACTATAGAGTTTTCAATGCTGGGAGTTCAGAAAACTTTAATATTAAAAAGTTTTCTAAAAGTAATATGATTTGAGTTTTGCTCTTCTAGATATTTAAAAAGACATTACTGGAAATTGGCAGGAAATATGAATAAAAGTGTTAGCATTTTAAAATGGCAAAAAAAAATGATGGCCGAAAAAATATTCATGATTGTGTGTCCCTGATGGTCTAGTGGTTAGGATTCGGTGCTTTCACCGCCATTGCCCTGGTTGGATTCCCGGTCAAGGAAGTTCCCTTTAATATTATTGTTACACGACAAGAAGTTACTGATCCACTAGATTCTGATTTTTTTTTTCTGGATCATTATGAGCCTTCTTCCAGAAATCCACATATAAGACCTTGTGGTGCAACGGTAGCGCATCTGATTCCAGATCAGAAGGTTGTGTGTCCAAATCAATATGATTAAAAGTGATAGCATTTAAAAATGACTAAAAAATGGCGAAAAAACAATGAGGTCGTGTGTCCCTGATGGTCTAGTGGTCAGGATTCGGCGCTCTCACCGCCGCAGCACGGGTTCGATTCCCAGTCAGGGAAGTGACTTTTAATATTTTTTATACAGGACAACATGATACTGATCCAATAGATTCAGATTTTTTTTCTGGATCGTTATGAGCCTTCTTCAATAAAATATCATAATAAGACCTTGTGGCGCAACGGTAGCGCGTCTGACTCCAGATCAGAAGGTTGTGTGTTCAAGTCACATCAAGGTCATTGCTGGGAGTTCAGAAAACTTTTAGTCACATCAAGATCAATGCTGGGAGTACAGAAAACTTTAATACTATAGAGTTTTCTAAAAGTAATATAATTTGAGTTTTGCTCTTCTAGATAATCAAAAAGACATTATTGGAAATTGGCAGGAAATATGATTAAAAGTGATAGCATTTAAAAATGGCAAAAAAATGATGGCCAAAAAAATATTGATGATTGTGTGTCCCTGATGGTCTAGTGGTCAGGATTTGGCGCTTTCACCGCCGTGGCCTGGGTTCGATTCCCGGTCAGGGAAGTCCCCTTTAATATTTTTGATACACGACAAGAAGTTATTGATCCACTAGATTCTGATTTTTTCTGGATCGTTATGAGCCTTCTTCCAGAAATCCTCATATAAGACCTTGTGGTGCAACGGTAGTGCATCTGATTCCAGATCAGAAGGTTGTGTTTCCAAATCAATATGATTAAAAGTGATAGCATTTAAAATGACAAAAATAATGGCCAAAAAACAATGAGGTTGTGTGTCCCTGATGGTCTAGTGGTCAGGATTCGGCGCTCTCACCGCCGCGGCCCGGGTTCGATTCCCGGTCAGGGAAGTGACTTTTAATATTTTTTATACAGGACAACATGATACTGATCCAATAGATTCAGATTTTTTTCTGGATCGTTATGAGCCTTCTTCAATAAAATATCATAATAAGACCTTGTGGCGGAACGGTAGCGTGTCTGACTCCAGATCAGAAGGTTGTGTGTTCAAGTCACATCAAGGTCATTGCTGGGAGTTCAGAAAACTTTTAGTCACATCAAGGTCAATGCTGGGAGTTCAGAAAACTTTAATATTAAAAAGTTTTCTAAAAGTAATATGATTTGAGTTTTGCTCTTCTAGATATTTAAAAAGACATTACTGGAAATTGGCAGGAAATATGAATAAAAGTGTTAGCATTTAAAAATGGCAAAAAAAAACGATGGCCGAAAAAATATTCATGATTGTGTGTCCCTGATGGTCTAGTGGTCAGGATTCGGCGCTTTCACCGCCGTGGCCCGGGTTCGATTCCCGGTCAGGGAAGTCCCCTTTAATATTTTTGATACACGACAAGAAGTTATTGATCCACTAGATTCTGATTTTTTCTGGATCGTTATGAGCCTTCTTCCAGAAATCCTCATATAAGACCTTGTGGTGCAACGGTAGCACATCTGATTCCAGATCAGAAGGTTGTGTGTCCAAATCAATATGATTAAAAGTGATAGCATTTAAAAATGACTAAAAAATGGCCAAAAAACAATGAGGTCGTGTGTCCCTGATGGTCTAGTGGTCAGGATTCGGCGCTCTCACCGCCGCGGCCCGGGTTCGATTCCCGGTCAGGGAAGTCCCCTTTAATATTTTTGATACACGACAAGAAGTTATTGATCCACTAGATTCTGATTTTTTTCTGGATCGTTATGAGCCTTCTTCCAGAAATCCTCATATAAGACCTTGTGGCGCAACGGTTGCACATCTGACTCCAGATCAGAAGGTTGTGTGTTCAAGTCACATCAAGGTCAATGCTGGGAGTGCAGAAAACTTTAATACTATAGAGTTTTCCAAAAGTAATATAATTTTAGTTTTGCTCTTCTAGATATTTAAAAAGACATTACTGGAAATTGGCAGGAAATATGATTAAAAGTGATAGCATTTAAAAATGGCAAAAAAAAACGATGGCCGAAAAAATATTGATGATTGTGTGTCCCTGATGGTCTAATGGTCAGGATTTGGCGCTTTCACCGCCATGGCCCTGGTTGGATTCCCGGTCAAGGAAGTTCCCTTTAATATTTTTGATACACGACAAGAAGTTATTGATCCACTAGATTCTGATTTTTTCTGGATCGTCATGAGCCTTCTTCCAGAAATCCTCATATAAGACCTTGTGGTGCAACGGTAGTGCATCTGATTCCAGATCAGAAGGTTGTGTTTCCAAATCAATATGATTAAAAGTGATAGCATTTAAAAATGACAAAAAAAATGGCCAAAAAACAATGAGGTTGTGTGTCCCTGATGGTCTAGTGGTCAGGATTCGGCGCTCTCACCGCCACGGCCAGGGTTCGATTCCTGGTCAGGGAAGTGACTTTTAATATTTTTTATACAGGACAACACGATACTGATCCAATAGATTCAGATTTTTTTCTGGATCGTTATGAGCCTTCTTCAATAAATTATCATAATAAGACCTTGTGGCGCAACGGTAGCGCGTCTGACTCCAGATCAGAAGGTTGTGTGTTCAAGTCACATCAAGGTCATTGCTGGGAGTTCAGAAAACTTTTAGTCACATCAAGGTCAATGCTGGGAGTTCAGAAAACTTTAATATTAAAAAGTTTTCTAAAAGTAATATGATTTGAGTTTTGCTCTTCTAGATATTTAAAAAGACATTACTGGAAATTGGCAGGAAATATGAATAAAAGTGATAGCATTTAAAAATGGCAAAAAAAATGATGGCCAAAAAAATATTGATGATTTTGTGTCCCTGATGGTCTAGTGGTCAGGATTCGGCGCTTTCACCGCCGTGGCCCGGGTTCGATTCCCGGTCAGGGAAGTCCCCGTTAATATTTTTTTTAAAACGACAAGAAGTTATTGATCCACTAGATTCTGATTTTTTCTGGATCGTTATGAGCCTTCTTCCAGAAATCATCATATAAGACCTTGTGGTGCAACGGTAGTGCATCTGATTCCAGATCAGAAGGTTGTGTGTCCAAATCAATATGATTAAAAGTGATAGCATTTAAAAATGACAAAAAATGGCCAAAATACAATGAGGTTGTGTGTCCTTGATGGTCTAGTGGTCAGGATTCGGTGCTCTCACTGCCGCGGCCCGGGTTCGATTCCCGGTCAGGGAAGTGACTTTTAATATTTTTTATACAGGACAACATGATACTGATCCAATAGATTCAGATTTTTTTTCTGGATCGTTATGAGCCTTCTTCAATAAAATATCATAATAAGACCTTGTGGCGGAACGGTAGCGCGTCTGACTCCAGATCAGAAGGTTGTGTGTTCAAGTCACATCAAGGTCATTGCTGGGAGTTCAGAAAACTTTTAGTCACATCAAGGTCAATGCTGGGAGTTCAGAAAGTTTTCTAAAAGTAATATGATTTGAGTTTTGCTCTTCTAGATATTTAAAAAGACATTACTGGAAATTGGCAGGAAATATGAATAAAAGTGTTAGCATTTAAAAATGGCAAAAAAAAACAATGGCCGAAAAAATATTCATGATTGTGTGTCCCTGATGGCCTAGTGGTTAGGATTCGGCACTTTCACCGCCATGGCCCTGGTTGGATTCCCGGTCAAGGAAGTTCCCTTTAATATTTTTGTTACACGACAAGAAGTTACTGATCCACTAGATTCTGATTTTTTTCTCTGGATCATTTTGAGCCTTCTTCCAGAAATCCACATATAAGACCTTGTGGTGCAACGGTAGCGCATCTGATTCCAGATCAGAAGGTTGTGTGTCCAAATCAATATGATTAAAAGTGATAGCATTTAAAAATGACAAAAAATGGCCAAAAAACAATGAGGTCGTGTGTCCCTGATGGTCTAGTGGTCAGGATTCGGCGCTCTCACCGCCACGGCCCGTGTTCGGTTCCCGGTCAGGGAAGTGACTTTTAATATTTTTTATACAGGACAACATGATACTGATCCAATAGATTCAGATTTGTTTCAGAATCGCTATGAGCCTTCTTCAATAAAATATCATAATAAGGACTTGTGGCGCAACGGTTGCGCGTCTGACTCCAGATCAGAAGGTTGTGTGTTCAAGTCACATCAAGGTCAATGCTGGGAGTGCAGAAAACTTTAATATTATAGAGTTTCTAAAAGTAATATAATTTGAGTTTTGCTCTTCTAGATAATCAAAAAGACATTATTGGAAATTGGCAGGAAATATGATTAAAAGTGATAGCATTTAAAAATGGCAAAAAAAAAACGATGGCCGAAAAAATATTCATGATTGTGTGTCCCTGATGGTCTAGTGGTTAGGATTCGGTGCTTTCACCACCATTGCCCTGGTTGGATTCCCGGTCAAGGAAGTTCCCTTTAATATTTTTGTTACACGACAAGAAGTTACTGATCCACTAGATTCTGATTTTTTTTTTCTGGATCATTATGAGCCTTCTTCCAGAAATCATCATATAAGACCTTGTGGTGCAACGGTAGTGCATCTGATTCCTGATCAGAAGGTTGTGTTTCCAAATCAATATGATTAAAAGTGATAGCATTTAAAAATGACAAAAAATGGCCAAAAAACAATGAGGTTGTGTGTCCCTGATGGTCTAGTGGTCAGGATTCGGCGCTCTCACCGCCGGGGCCCGGGTTCGATTCCCGGTCAGGAAAGTGACTTTTAATATTTTTTATACAGGACAACATGATACTGATCCAATAGATTCTGATTTTTTTCTGGATCGTTATGAGCCTTCTTCAATAAATTATCATAATAAGACCTTGTGGCGCAACGGTAGCTCGTCTGACTCCAGATCAGAAGGTTGTGTGTTCAAGTCACATCAAGGTCATTGCTGGGAGTTCAGAAAACTTTTAGTCGCATCAAGGTCAATGCTGGGAGTTCAGAAAACTTTAATATTAAAAAGTTTTCTAAAAGTAATATGATTTGAGTTTTGCTCTTCTAGATATTTAAAAAGACATTACTGGAAATTGGCAGGAAATATGAATAAAAGTGTTAGCATTTTAAAATGGCAAAAAAAATGATGGCCGAAAAAATATTCATGATTGTGTGTCCCTGATGGTCTAGTGGTTAGGATTCGGTGCTTTCACCGCCATTGCCCTGGTTGG